>CM070552.1:11496579-11679955 GCA_036346405.1 Phyllostachys edulis
CAGGCTTCTTGCATCATGTATCTATACATAAGCAATGAGTTATGATATTTATCGGTATTGCGTGAATTTAGAACTTGATTGTACACACTTACAGTGTCTAGCATCGTAGAAGTGAGGCGTCAAGGGCGTCGAGGTTGAATAGATCAAATAAGTCTTCGAAGCCCATGGGGAAGTAGCCCGGCTTGTGGAGGAAATGGTTCTCCATGTAGCTGACGGTGAATCCAGTAGGCCAGTCTTCCCTCGTCTTGTCGGTCTGTCGCATGTACCAGGCATGCAAAGTCCCGCAAGCCAAACCAGCATGGCGTAACATTGTGTTAGAAACCAACGGCATTCCGAGGGAGAACGTCCCGGGCTTGTGAGGTGTCTTAATCTTCTTCGATTTGGCCTTAGCACCTAGCTCGCTACACGTCTTCCCGGAAAACAACTTGGCACGCTTTTCTTGTTTCTTCGGCGCCGTCTCCACGGTAGCCGATACGGAGACCTTCTGAAGTAGGGGTTGAGGTGGAGTCATCGAGGGTTCTGTTGGAGAGGCATGGTCGTGTGGAGATCGCAGCACTATAGGCGCATTAATCTTCTTAGATTTAGCCTTAGCGCCTCGCGTGATATACGTCTTGGGGGTAGACAGCTCGACACGCTTTTCTAGTTTCTTCGAAGTCGTCTCCATGGGAGCCGATACGGAAGCCTTCTGAAGTGGGGGTTGAGGTGGAGTCATCGAGGGTACTGTTGGAAAGGCATAGTCGTCGTGTGGAGATCGCGACACTGTAGGGTCAAGGGCGATGTCCCTCTTGGGCCACTGGATATAGGTGTACAAGGCATCCCCTAGTGTTACAATGTCTTCTTTCGAGCGTTTCTCCAGCGGGACGGCCATGAAATTATCATGTACTATTTCTACTTGGACCTTGGTGTAATCCTGCGCCAGCTGGGCACCATACACCATTGTCCCTTCCTAGCATGGAAACACCACCCCCCACCCAGCCTCAACAGAAATAGACCCAACCAGCCTCACTTGGAGCCTGCAGGGTGTGAATTCCTACAAAACGACATACAATTAGCTAAGACATCCTATAGGTCTATCTTTGGAGCATTCTAAAGATGTACATTACCTGGATGACGTCGATAGGTAATTGGACGTCGCCAAGTTTAGAAAGTGCAGGCGTGGACGTGACGCTACTCCGACGTTGAGGGGATTGGCTCCCAAAATCATGGGGGCGGCTTGCGACTGGTTGATGAGTTGATTCATTTGTTCCTGCAATGATGTTATCTGTCCTTGAAATTGTGCACTAATCTCCTGTTTCAACTGTTCCTCGTGCTCGGCTTTGGATCTCTTCCGACTCCTATACACCTCGGAGTCGTGTGGGAATCCCTGCCTTCAAGGTACGTAAACCCCAAGGCCTAGCGTGTGACCCGGGTGCTCCTTGTTTCCTAGGGCCATGGATAGTATATCCTTCTCTCTGACTGCTTCGAAGGAGTCTTGGAAAGATTGGATACTTAATGTTTGCTGCAAGAGGCTATCATGTTATTTTAGACCCTATGACGTTATAGACTTATTAACAACTAGGTAGTTTGACATATCTTATCAGGCGTTGGGACACTCCCTTGTCTGCCAGGTTTGTAAAAGAGACGGCGCCCGACGACGCGGTTGAGGCCCTCGCTCTAAACCAATTTCGGGTACCCTCGTCTGTGATCCCGACAAATGGCGGGGAGACCTTCGACCGGATCGCCTCATCATCCTCACTCATCCAATTTTGTTAATAACGGCACCAACAGTGCCAGTTAGGCCAATTTTGTTAATAACAACACCAACAGTGTCATTTAGGCTAAAAGCTCGGTTGCTGGGATCCGGATTCTACCGTAGAGAATCACTGGTTAAACAATGTTGTAAGTATGTGTGAACAGTATTCTACGTTAGTACTGTAGTGATTTTACTGCATTCTTTGTTACTGTAGCGCTTAATCTAGATCGTTCCTTTCGGATCAGCAAATCTAATATATGTCAATGTGTTCCTCTCGTTAGAATAGCCTAATGCACTCCGCATTAGGCATAGATCCGCTTCCGGGTTGCTGCCTCGCAGGGGCGCGAGAGCTTTGGAAGGCCGTGGATGGTTCCAGGAGAGGCTAGCGCGCGCAGCAGCAGGGCTGCACCGCTGCATGCTGCAATCACCCAACGACAAAGCTAATGTTACTTCGGTCTGACCGTAGGCATTATTAGCTAACTGAGGAAGCCCCGATAGAACCATAATTTCTCTCTTTGAGAATTGATAATACCGATACAAAGGAGCGCTGGAACAGTGGAACGCGTGAATTTGGAAGGAATTTCACGACAAACACTTCAAGTTCGAAAAAAATAATTTACCGCGTTTCAAATGAGGTCTAAAAAGGTATAGCCCTGAATCACCGTTCTCATAGTTACTCGTATTTGGCCTTACAGAATGTGGAGGGTATTTCTTCTTCTATTTTGAACCTGATAGAACGTTTTGGAACCTGTTAACTCGTACAAAAGCATCCGTTAACCGGCTTCCATGCCTGCATTGACAAAAAAAAAAAATGTTAACTCGCTTCTATGCTTGGAGACACATTTAGTATCTGCAGCATGAAAGCTGGTTAACAAATTTTTTAACCCGCTTCCATGCTTGCAGACTCAGAATGGTCCGGACTCAATAGTATACAAGTAACCCCCCTAGAACAGCAAAAAGTCATTGGCAAAACTATCTTCGACAGAAACCCTTTCTTTAATGTTTCAAGAAGTCTCAGAAGTCTCAGAAGTGCTCACCTTTGCGCCCTTCAACTTAATCAAGGTGGCAAGGTCCCTGAGCCCTAACATGATAAATTAGAAAAACCAAAAATAAAAGAACCAACGAGGGGCTGTACAAAATGTTAATCCTATGGGGCTGTTTGGTTTGATGACAAATTTGCTCTACCAAACCTTATCAAAATTTGGTATTGCCAAAATTTGGTTACCAAATTGGCTACCAACGTTTTGGCCAAAGATAAACAACAAAATGAACTAGGCACCTTCCAAAGTTTGGTAGCAAACCAAATGCCCAAACAGCCCTTAAGTCAATTTGAAATCTGGAACTGGGCACCGTTCAGTTCCTGTAACAGCCCGAAATCCCTAAGTTGGATTAGTTAAACATCTAACGTGTATTTGTGAAATTTTGGACTATTTAAAACTTTTTGTTGCAGCAGAAAAGTTTCAAGTTTGAGAATATTTCAGTTGGATTCTATATTCTCTGATATGCTTGTTTGGATTTTCTTGAATTTTTGGAGCTTATTTGGTCCCCTATTTAATTTGCTTGTTCAAATTTTGAATTTGAATTTAAAACACAAACCTAATAGGGAAATAAAACAAATGGAATTGAAAATTGATAATTAAAAATCTAAACTCAGCATAATTATCCTAAATATAAATTGAGGAATTAATTAAAGCGTGGGTTGCAATTCTTCTCACATCAAGTAATAATAATCAATATTAAATCGAATGATTTGAAAGACTGCATTTAAATTAAATCGATTCTTGTTTTCGCATGTATTTCAAAAATCATGTCATTATACATGCATTAGTATCATCGTTCTTCTTTTCCGATTCGACCGACCATGGGCGAAACACCCGTGTGTCCCTTCTTTTCCTGTCATTCCCTTTTACCTTCCCTGCTAACTCCTTTCGCTTCTCTCCTTCAAATCTCATCCAAAAAGCCATGCATGTCATACCACTGTGATCCTCATCGCACGACCAACCCATTTCTGTAATTCGTTTTCGCATGCATGGCAGTTTGAGTGAATTCGCGAAAAGGCAAAAAGAAGTAGCAGATAAAACACCCGTGTGTCCATTCTTTTCCCCAACTTCTCTCCTTGCAATCACAACCAAAAACTAAAAATTGTGCAACACATGTTATACCATTGCGATCGTTGTCTTGGGAGCGTTCCATTTTAGCAGTTAGTTCGCACATGCGAGGTCGTTGAAGCGAGTTGGAGAAAAGAAGGAAGAAATGCACTGCTATTTATTCCTACCATTTTCTCTTTTCACCCCCTAACTCTCCATTCAACCACACATTGCCATTTCTTGTGGCCAGCCAAACCACTCCCATCCATTCATTTCTTTATTCTTCCCAAGCACATAGCCAACTCTTTTGCCCCAGCAGAACAACCCCACTGCCTTCCTCCCCACACTGCCCATTTGCTCCCAGCCGAACTCACTTGCTCCCCTCTGCCATTTCCCATTCATCCCTCCCCCTCCACACTACCATTTCAGCATCTTCCCCAAGCAGAACACCTCCTTCTTTCACTAGCATGAACTCTTCTCACCCACCCTTCTCTCCTCCCAATCCCACCTAAGAACCAAGAATCGCTTCATGCATGTCACACCATTGCAACCCCCATCTCATGAGCCTTCGATTCATCCAATTGGATTTCACATGCATGGACTTTTGTGTGTTTTGGAGAAGAGGGAAGGAGTAGCAGCGGGTGGCAGCAACACGAGGCTGGTGTGGTGCTGGCCATTGGCACGGCCGAGGCGAGGGAGCAAGGTGGCATAGTGGAGGCAGCAGTGGTAGCCCATGGCGCCATGACCAAGGCTTAGCCAAGGGGAGCAAGCGGCTTGCTGGCAGTCCCACGCGGCGCGAGCTGCGGCAAGCGACGGTGTCAGCCAACATGTAGTGGCGGCGAGCAAAGGCGTAATGGCAAAGCATACAGAGGAGGCGGTCTGGGCGCAAGTGACCGGCAACATGGAGGAGTAGCTGCGGCTTGTGGCCATGGCGTTAATAGCCGGCGCAGTGACACGGTGCGGCTCTAGAGAATGCACACGCTGCATGCATGCAGCACCGACTTTGGCAGGCAGCGAGGCTGTTTGAGTGGCAGCAGCAGTGCATGGCATTGCATCCGGCGCATGCAGCAGCAACTGGTGGAGCAGCAGGGCACGGCCAGGCGACGGCATCGGCGCGACGAGCATTGGTGGCCGAGCGGCAGCTCAGCATGGTGGAGCACGGCGGACGATGCGGTGACGCTGCAGCGGCAGCCCGGCGCGAAGACAGCGACGAAGGAGCAACAAAGATGCACACGCAGCAATGCTCAAAAGGCGGAAAGCGCCGACGGCCAGCGGAGACACGGCATCGGCGTGTGGCATGGTGTAGAGACGCGGCATCCACAGCGTCGAGGCGGAGGTGGCCAAGGCGAGGTCGAGGAGGCGCAGTGCCGAGAGCACGGCCGGGCTCGGCGACGTAGAAGGCAATGGTGGCGCATGCACTTGGCGGGCATGCATGCATGCGGTGGGACGCGGACGCGGACGTGGACGCGAGCGAGAGGCCAAGCGGATGTGTGAGCAGCGACAACTACGACGGACGCGAATGAGCACCGAGAAGGCGACATCCGGTGGTAGTCGCACGCCTAGCGCGTGCGGCGGTAAAATCTTTAGTGGTTAATTGCATTACCATGTTTATGTATTAGTTTGTGCATGTTGCATCATCATACTAGCATGGCATTTTATCTTTTTCATACATGTTTAAATGTAATTAACAAATGGATAATTTATTTTAACTATGAACTAATTGATCACTCAAAAAATTGCTTAACAAATGAATATATGGATTAGTAAGAAGTTTAGTTAACACACTCTCTTAAAATGGATGAACAGAGAGAATGATTTGAGAATAGTTGAAAATAACAGTAGGCAATGAGATTTTTGGCTTTCAAATGCAATTAGGAAGTTAGGTTGAAATTAGTGGGGCTTTTGGCACTTAATCATATATAAGCAGAAGCTAAGTGGGAGGCAAGAATTGAATTGTAGAACCCTTATGACAGTGACCTTATACCTTGATTTGATAACAACAATAGTAGCACTAGGTCACTAGATGGTTAGTGAATAAATCAATCAAGAGAATACTTCACTTAGGCAAATTCTTAGAAAAATTTATGAGCTGTTAAGTGAATGATTGAGGCAGTGAGCTAAAGCCAGGTCAAATGTAAAGGCCATAGAAATCATATTGAGTTAACTAGCCATTAGCTTTTGATCTAAAAGAGTAAAAATTTTTAGAAGGCAAGAGTTAGGTTATTTGAATGTCAAATGTCAGTAACCATTTGCCATAGATGTGTTAATAGCAATAGAGGCACTAGGTCAGTGAATTAGTTGATAAAAAAGTTGGTTTAAACTTCGAAAATTCATAACTATTTCGAATTAACTCCAAAATGAGTGAAACCAATTTTGTTGGTTTTAATTCTTAATGTAATTTCACTTGGAATAGGTTTGAAACATTTTAATGTCCCATAAAATTTTGAAATTAGAATTAATTTCTGGAATGAATCATTTTTACACTAGAAATTGAATTAACTTAAAAAATTCATAAGAAATTCATATGAACTCCAAATGGGATGAATCCAATTGGGTTGTTCCTAAAATGTTATTATATTTCAATTTTTGTAGTTTTCATCTCCACTACTATTCTAGAAATTTTTGCCAAAACAGTAAAATTCGGACAGAGAGAAATTTCAGCTTTTTCTCATTTTCTGATTTTTAAAAGACTATAACTCTCACATACGAACTCCAAATAGAATCATTTTTATTTATAAATTCATATTAAATCATAATGTAACTACTGTATTAATTTCATAATTTTTGAAGAATTTTGAAATTTGGTGTTTATTCAGTGTTTTCGTTTTGTCGGTACTTATCGTTAGATGACGATGATTCGGGAGTGCAATGGAGATGATCGTAAGAATGTCCAGAGTTCCAGCAAGCAAAGGCAAGAACCTATTTTTTTTGATGCATGTTGATCCTATTACATTCAAAACTATTATCTTGTTTTGCAACTGTATGTATGCATGCTTTATTTGTCAAGCTATGTTTGTGATTAGAGGTAATTAATCCTATTGCATGAATTCTCTTAAATTGTTCATCCCCTACCACTAGCCTAAGTTAATAATTCCACTGGTGAATTAGAGCCTGGTGGATGTTATATGGTCTAATTATGCTTATTCGGTGTCATGCTTAGCTTCCGGTAGATTGGGCGGTTGTCGACTTTGTCGATGGCCTTGATCACATAAATTATTTTTATTATGTTATATCCAGCACCCTGTGCTATTATTCTTTGAAAAACTAAAAACTAAAACAAAACGTTTTGGACTTGGGCACATTGGTTAGATGGTGTGTTGTTGGGTGTGTGCTTGGTGCCCGACTCAACAAGGATCAAATTACTTGCGCCACCGTACCGAGCATTTTTGCGTGCAACCACATAAGGGCATCTGGGAACCCTCTTGACTTAGTACTTTGGCGTGTGTTAGCTCCGAGTCGCAGGAGGTTGTTGTGTGTTATGTATAAAAAGAATTGTGTTGTTGTTGTTGGGTGTGCGGGGGTGGGTTCCTGTCTAGGTTCTCCACACCGAGGGGCATTGTAGTTGTCTGAGGCTTACCCCGAGGGGTAGTTGACTGAGGCTTTACAATGACTTTGACACAACGTATGGGTTTCTATCCATACGAGCGACTCGTAGTTAATGCATTATATTGGAAAATGTGTTGTAGGACTTAGCTCTGCCGGCATACCTAAGGAAGTGTGCTAAATAGCTTGGCAAAAGGAATGGTCTGACATGTGGGTAAAGTTGTACACCCCTGTAGGGTTTAATCTTTTCGAAAAGCCAAGTCCTTGGTTATGGACACGCTTGGATACGCCCCGTGAGAATTAGACTCAACTTTTCTTTGGAATTTAAACTTAAAACTTGATCGGTGGTATTGAGATTAGCTCTCATGCTATGTTTGTGTGCTGCAGGGGCAACCACCTGTTGATGTTTAGTCGATGTCTAATGTTATTACTCGCTGTTATTTAAAGTAATAAAAATGTTTGCTCACTTGCCATTTGAATCTACTACATTGTATTTAAATTGAAATATTGCTTTGTGCTGAAAATGAACCCTATAGCCTTCTCCTTTGAGTAGAGCTTGCATGTAGCTATGTATAGTCTTGGTAAAGTCTTGCGGAGTACATTCGTGTACTCACTGTTTGCTTTCATTTACTAATTTGGATAGCAGGTATCGAGTTTGAATCGGGTAAGAAAGATTGCGCAGGAACATCGATTTGCTATGGTTTGAACCCAGTCGGTTGCACTGCGGGTTATGGCAAGCCATTGGGACTTTATTGATGGTTAATCTCTGATTTTATTTCAGTTTATTTACTATTTTCTGCTGCATACTTGATATGTTATCTTACTATTTGGCCGGTCGGCCCTTTGTACGAAATTGAACCTTGTATGTTCATATGTTGTAAACTATGAAGATTCTGGTATTGTAATGACTTGTGTATGGATTGATATTAATGTTTGTGAGGGTGTATGTGTACCGCTCCTGGGAGGTATATAATACACCGAGAGCGGGAAAATTTAATTTGTGATGCTAGGACCATTTAGACGGTTAAGCATTACAAGTTAAATCGTCCAGATAATTCATCTAATTCATTAATGCTTGGCTGAGCGCCGTGTACTGATTATCTAATGTCGTTGAGTAGTTTGAGCCTGAATTAATTAATGTCCTTGTGTATGGATTAATATTGTAAAAAGAAATGTTAATTTGAACCATATTGATTGGAAGATATAGGACTTACATCCAGGAATGTTAAAATCGGAGGGAATGTTGTCAACCACGTGGATTCAAGGTGATTGTCGGTTTTCATCCATGTAAAAGATATTTATCCATAACCATTGGTGCTCACAAAGGCACATAGTCCTCAACATAACCTATTGTTGAGCCTTTTCTTCAAAGCGAGTGGGTTTTTTGGGTGTAATAAACCAGGCTCCACACAACTATATACTCCCTCCGTTCGGGAATACTTGTCACTTTTGATCACTTTATTTGTTCACAAATACTTGGCATTTCACGCTTTTTGGTACATAATTTCCCATTTTCCTCTCACTACTTTTTCCCTCTCCCTCCTTCACCACACATTTGGTAGGCCCATAGTCAATTGAATTAGTTATCAAGGATTTTTTTTGTCATTTTGAATAAAAACAAACTATTGTCTAAGTAGTTGTGCTGGTCAAGAGTGTCAAGTATTCGCAACCGGAGGAAGTAACTCATCATCAGGTTCAGAATACAGCGATATATTAGACACCAAATCTTCTAGCATTAAGTAGATTTCATCTCTTTCTGGATAATTCCGGTCTTCCACAAGGAATACATGAACTATATCCTTCACCTCAATCCAACTGCACCCTAGTTCCTTTTTCGCATCGAGGCTCCTCAATCTTGTTCTTACCTTCACAACATCTTCCCACTTCCCCAATTTAGCATAGATGTTAGACATCGCGACATAAGCAGATATATGCTTTGTGCCCAAGCAAAGCAGCTTCTTAGCAACTTTCTCACCCATCTCCAAGTCCATT
The DNA here is from genome assembly GCA_036346405.1 of Phyllostachys edulis. Classification (NCBI taxonomy): domain Eukaryota; kingdom Viridiplantae; phylum Streptophyta; class Magnoliopsida; order Poales; family Poaceae; genus Phyllostachys; species Phyllostachys edulis. The sequence goes on from CM070552.1 coordinate 11,505,934, forward strand.
GAATACCAGCAGGCAGTAAGTAGGGCTCCCCATACCACACCATCTGCCGGTACAGGCATTTCAGAGATGAACTTCTCAGCTTCTCTGATATGAACTTCAGAGATGAACTTCGTTGGACCAGGCTACTTCAACTCTTTTTTCGCTGCACTGTACGTCTGATGGTAACGATCTGTGATCTTCTACTTGCATGGCTTCCTGGTTTACGTGGTAGAATTTTTGAATTGTCAGCTAGCGTAGCCTACCAGTATCCCTTCAGTGGTATCAGAGCCATCCTGTATAGTTTTTTTTTATCTAAATCAGTCGCATATACTAGATATATGGCAGTAGTAGATTGGATCTATTACTGGTTTGGTCTGGTAAACCATATCGTTCCATATGGATGGAACGATCTAGGCACTGGTCGATAAGATCGATCGGGTGTTCGGCGGTAGTAGACAGGTCTACGAGGAGGTATGAGCTATAAGTACAAGATGGTCTTCTGCGTTTGTTCACGACCACATTGCATGATACTCCTACCGGTCAGAATTCCGCCATCGGAGTATGCCGCAGTGCGTGGTCATATCAAGGTAGTGATCAGATTAGTTCAGAATAGGGTTAATATGATTAATCCGATGATTTCCAATGCTCGGTTATGTGAATAAGATTCATGTCTTGGAAAAATCTTCAGAGAGCGCTGCCCCTTCGAACCTCGCTCGCTAACCAGCTAGCGGGACCGCCATGGTCGTAGCCGCATTATATAGTAGTATGTGTTCATATCGCCCGATAGAATTAGACTCTATGCATAACTTGTTTTGCAGGGATTGATGTGAATAGTATGGCACATTGTGTATGTGATGCATGAATGGATTTCACATGGCCTGCGTGTCATGTTGTGTGATAGCCATCGAGCTATATATTATTGTATAATGGTCTGCGTGCCGACATGTGATGCTTGATATTATCATCTGTAATTCATTGCGAGCTTTTAGGAGTAATTGCTTAGTAGATGAATGCGGTCGGAGACTTCAAGCATGATGGTCGTAGGACAGAAAGCATGGTGATGGAGATCGTCATGTTAAGAGCCATACTATTTCACAGTTTAATTTGATAATCTATGAATGTTTATTCCTGTCATGCTATTTGATCATGTTTTATCATGGTAGAATAGTATCCCTCGAGGAAAAATTAAGTTAATTTGATGCATTTCCAATTGCTGCGACCATCACAATTTTGATCGTTAATTGGTAGGTCTACCAAAGTATGGTGCCATTAACTATCTTAATAAGATGGGGTGGGTATCGGACACCCACATGCATAGGGTTGGTTTATCTTGACAAGGCTATCAAAAGGGTTTTGGGCCTTGAGGCATAGTGTTGGTCGGAAGTGCATGGAGATGTCACCGATCAAACAAGAGTCATATGTGATATGATTAGCAAAGGGTTGCTTACTTAAAATCACTAAGTTTCTAGCAGTGATGCCAAATCTCACTAGGACTTAATGATTTATGGATCTTGAACTCACTATATGTTGTTTGAGGGAAACATGGTTTAGAACATATAGTGGGAGTATCTTTTATTGACTGTTGATGATTAAGTTCGACCAAGTATGAACTGGTCGTATGGAGATACGACCAGGTAAAGACTAGTCGTATGGTGATATGAGCTGGTCGTAGACTGGTCGAACATAACCACCAACATGAGTGTCTAATAGAAGATCTTATATAAACTTAGTGCTGAATTTTTACATATTCTGTTGTAGATCATGGCACCTACTATTTCTTTTGCACCTACCTTTAATTTGTGATCTATTCTTGAGAGAGAAAAGTTGAATGGTTCAAACTTCATTGACTGGTTTCATAATTTGAGAATAGTTCTCAAACAAGAAAAGAAGAAATATATTCTAGAGAGTCCCTATCCCTAGGAACCGAATGCTGATGCTACTCGAACTAAAAAGAATGCTTATGAGAAGCATTGCAATGACGCAATCGATGTGCGCTGTCTTATGCTTGCAACCATGAACTCTGAGCTTTAGAAGCAATATGAGACCACATACGCTTACAATATAATTGTGGGTCTGAAGGGTATATTTCAGGATCATGCAAGGGCAGGGAGATTTAATACCTCTAAAGCATTGTTTTCTTGTAGGCTGTCGTAGGGCAACCTGGTCAGTTCTCATGTGATCAAGATGATTGGTTACATTGAGAGCTTGGAAAAGCTTGGTTTTCCCCTTAGCCAAGAGTTGGCTACTGATGTGATTCTCCAATCGCTCCCTGCGAGCTTTGAGCCTGTCATATTGAATTTTCGTATTGATGGTATAGAGAAGTCATTGACCGAGTTGCATGGCATTCTTAAAAGGTGATGAGGAGAGCATCAAGAAAAGTTCCAATCATGTCATGATGGTTCAAAAGACTACAACCTTTAAGAAGAAGGGTAAGTTGGGAAAGAGAAAAGGCAAAGGAAAGACTCAAGATGAAATCGAGAGTCTCAAGGCTAAGCTTAAGAAGCTTAAACTGAGTCCTAAACCTGACACATAATGTTACCATTGTCATGATACTGGGCATTGGAAGAGAAACTATAAGAAGTACTTAGCAGAAATGAAAAAGAACAAAGGAAGTAAGACTTCTAGTTCAGGTATAAATGTTATACAAATTAATCTTGCCACTTCTCTGACCAGTTCTTGGGTATTTGATACCGGATCGGTTGCTCATATTTGCAATTCGATGCAGGGACTGATAAGGAGTAGAAGCTTGGCAAGAGGAGATGTTGATCTTCGCGTGGGCAATGGAGCAAGAGTTGTTGTATTAGCTATTGGCACTTTACCATTAGCTTTACCCTCAGGATTAGTTATGGAACTAAATAATTGTTATTATGTTCCAGCCTTAAGCAAAAACATTATTTCTGCTTCTTGTTTAGCAGCAGAAGGTTATGAGTTCAGAATAAAGAATAATTGTTGTTCGATTTATTTCGAAGATATGCTTTATGGCCATGCTCCATTGGTGAATGGATTGTATGTTTTGAATCTTGAGAATGAGCCCATCTATAACATTAATGCTATGAGACTTCGACCTAATGATGTGAATCCCACTTTCGTTTGGCATTGTCGTCTAGGTCATATAAATGAGAAGTGCATGATGAGGCTCCATAAAGATGGTCTTCTAAACTTATTTGATTTCGAATCATTTGAAACATGTGAATCTTGTTTACTTGGCAAGATGACAATGACACCCTTCATGACCAAAGGTGAGAGGGCGAGTGATATACTGGTCGTAATACATTCGGATGTATGTGGACCAATGAGCACTCTGACCAGAGATGGTTTTCAGTACTTCATAACTTTTACTGATGATTTCAGTAGATATGGCTATGTCTACTTGATGAGACATAAGTCGGTATCATTTGAAAAGTTCAAAGAATTTCAGAATGAAGTGCAGAATCAACTTGGCAAGATAATAAAATGTCTAGGATCTAATCGTGGAGGTGAATATTTGAGCCATGAGTTTGGTGATCATCTAAAGAAGTGTGGAATTGTTACACAGCTTACTCCACCGAGAACACCTCAATGGAATGGGGTGTCGAATGGTGGAACCGAACATTGTTGGACATGGTTCAGTCAATAATGAGCCAATCTGATCTTCCATTGCAATTCTAGGGATACACTCTAGAAATAGCGGCTTTCACTTTAAATAGGGTTCTATCAAAAACTGTAGAGAAGACACCATATAAGATATGGACCAGGAAGTGTCATGGATTGTCTTTTCTCAGCATATGGGGCAGTGACGTTTATGTAAAATGTTTGACATCTGATAAACTCACACCCAAGTCCGATAAGTGTTTCTTTGTGGGATATCCTAAAAAACTAAAGGATGTTATTTTTTTATCGGGTTGATAACAAAGTGTTTGTTGCCCGTAATGGTGTCTTCTTAGAGAAAGAGTTTCTTTTCAAAGGAGTCAGTTGGAGTAAGGTGCAACTCGAAGAAATTCAGGAATCATCTGAAAATGTTTCAACTCCTACTGAACCTCTACAGGATGAACAAAACGTTGTTGAATCTATAGATGAGGCATCAGTCCCACATAGATCAAAAAGACCACGTCAATTGCCTATAAGGTATGGGCTGGCGTTTTATTATTGAATAATGATGAGCCTAAAACTTATGCGGAAGCGATGGTGGACCCAGACTCCGAGTCATGGCTTGAGGCCACGAGATTCGAGATAAAGTCCATGTATGATAATCAAGTTTGGAACTTGGTTAATGCACCTAATGATGTTAAAACCATTGTGTGTAAGTGGATTTTTAAGAAAAAGATAGATATAAATGGAAATATTTACATTCATAAGGCACGACTGGTTGCGAGGGGTTTTAAACAAATTCAAGGTATTGATTATGATGAAACCTTCTCTCCTGTCGCAATGCTTAAGTCTCTCCGGATCATTCTAGCTATTGCTGCATATTTTGACTATGAGATATAGCAAATGGATGTCAAAACGGCTTTCCTGAATGGAAACCTAAGTGAGGATGTGTACATGATAGGACCTGAAGGTTTTGTTGATCAAAAGGAAGCTAGAAAGGTATGCAAACTTAATAAATCCATCTATGGATTGAAGCAAGCATCTCAGAGAGCCCTACCGTGCGAGTTGGTGCTAGCACACGGACGTACGGTGTTCCTTCCCTGAACATGTGGATACTGTAGAGGCGCTATTGCGGTTGCTGTTGCGCTTGAGGACAATCTGCGATCATCACAAGGAACTGCAGAGTTTGTGTAACATCCCAAATATTAGGTTGTGTTTCAAATGTAATCAAACCAGGGTTTGTGTTTCAAATGTAACCAAAAATGGGTATGTGTTTCAAATGTAAGAAAATGAGGAGAAATTAAAACTTTTCTCACATCTTGAAACTCTTGAACTTTTCTATAATTCTTGTCAAGAATTGTGGAATCCAAAAATCAAAATCTCCTGTTGACTAAAGTCAAACCCTTATTTAACTTTGTCACAAATCTTGTGCCAAATTTGTGGAAATATTTTTCCTTAGTTCTAGGAATGCTGTGTGACCCCTCTGAAAAATTTCATAATTTTTAGAAATTATTTGATAAATTTTTCTGGCAAGTCAAACCAGTCAAACCTTGGTCAAACCCTAGAACATTAACCTTGCCGAATTTTTGGAGAAAAATGATATATATAAAAATCTCTGGAAATTTTATGTAAGGATAATCCTGGGGTGAGGAATCTCTAGTTAAAATTTTAGAATTTTTGGAGTTAATTTGCTATCTCTAAAAATTCTTCCAAACTCAGCTTTTAAATTCAAACTCAAACTGGTCTGTACTGTTCCTCGAGCTCGAGCCACTTGACTCGGTCGAGTCAACTAATTGTACCGACCGGGCCGCTTTGGCACGAGCGATCTGGACCGTCCGATCTGCATTGCACGGTCTACGTTTGCGCGGAACTGTGCAACCCAAATCTCGCGCGAACCGTTGGATCGCGATCCAACCGTCACCGTTGCGCCACGCCTATTGGTTTGGCTCGACCAGCTCGCACACTGTTGGACTCGAGTCGCGTTCGCCCGGGTGCTTGTCGACCGTTGGATCAAAATCGGACGGCGCTCGCGTCGTCTCCTTCCTCGGGTCGTCCTCGCGTCCGCGCGCGGTCGCCATGGACAGAGCGGTGTGTGGGCGTGCAACGTCGCGTCCCTTCCTTGCAGGCGCCAACGGGTCGGCGCATTGAATGCGGGTCAGAGCTCCTCCCTTAGAGTTGCCATCATCACCTGCTCCCGTCGCTCAGAACTCGCGTGCGCCGCGGTGGACCGTGGGAGAGCCCTACCATTGCCTCCTTGCCCTCGCTGCTAGTTAAACTCCCCGCTTCCGTCCTTAGCTTCTTTTCACCACCCCGCAGCTCATGCTTACACCCACTGTGATTGCTTGAGCTCAAAACACCCGAAGCCCCCGCCACCATTGTCGGACCTTCGAGCTCGTCGGTGAAGGCAGTGCCCCAGTGGCTTCCCTCTCTCTCTCTCTCTTTGCGTCAGCTTGAGCCTCTCACTTGGGTGGTCTTTCCCCTAACTCGATTTCGGGTTGCTTCCATAGGAGTGGCTTGAATTTGAAGTTTGGAGCTTGCGGCCGATTCAACCCCTTTTCGTCTCCCGCGCCGGTGAGTGCTCCATTTCCCGATTCCTCGCTCTGGAACCTTTCTTGAGCTTTAATGGAGCCAATGTGATGACCCGGTGCGGTTGATTTTGCTCAGAGCATCTTCCCCGTGTTGTCCTCTTCGGCGCCAACAAGGATCTTCGTCGCCGGAGCTGCTCCGTCTTCCTCTGTCCCTCTGCGTCCTTCAGGTAACCTCCTGGTAGTCCCTAGATGGCTGGGCACCTGCTTACCTGGACAATGCGGAGCTCTATTTTCATTTTCGCGTTTAGCCGTGATGGCCGCGCCGCCCCTCTCCGGCTAGCCGCCGCTCTGGTCCACCACCGCAGGTGTGAGTGGTACCAGTGGGTGCGCCAGGTTATTGCGCACCCGTAGCTGGCATCCATTCGCACCGCCGTGCCCTAGGTCGCCGGCGATTCGCCGTGGAACGCCATCAGTTTCGTTGTGGGACGCGTTGGCACAGTGATGGTGCGCATGTGCGACGTGGCTCGCCGTGAGCCGTCCATCGTGTGATTTTCGGCGGAGATTCGCGTAGGTTTGGCATGTACGCTGTGTGGCGTTAGTCATGAGCCGTCCATCTCGCGATCAATGGTCCACAGTCGCCGCCCCCTTTCGCGCGCGTGAGTTCAAACACGGCGCGCGAGATCCAATTTGGACCGTTGGATCCAAGATCAACGGTCTACGACCAGTGATCCCGCTCGCGCACGTTCGTTCGCTCGTTTCAATCTGGACCGTTGGATCCAAGATCAACGGTCTACGACCAGGGTTGCCACGCGCGCGCGTCGTCGCGGGCATCCAGTCGTAGGGCCGTCCGATCCAGGATCAACGGCCCAGGTTCGTCCACGTCGATTCAAATTTAGGGTTTTCCCGCGAGAATTATTTGTGAACTGAAAAAGGTAATAAACTTCAAAATAGCATAACTAATTCATATTAAGTCCATTTGAGTTGATTCAAATTTTGTTAGCTCTGGTTTGAACTGAGCTTTAATCTAAAAATGGTTCTAAGCTTGGTTCAGCTCCAGAAAATGGATTTGAAAATTGGTTTAGAAATTAACTTTAAATGTTGCATTTAACTTGTAAATTGCATAAGTAATTCCCTATAGATCCTTTTTGAGTGAATCCAACTTTGTTGGCTTTCTCTGTTAGTGCACTAAATGATAGAATAGGATTTAGGCATGTCACTATTTTGAAAACCTTTGTGGATGCATTTTATTTGTGCTCTTATTCATGTCTTTGAAAAATCATAGAAAATGCATTCTAGCTCCAAATGAGATGAACTCAATTGTTTTATTCATCTCATAAGGTGCTTTAGTTACCATAAAAATCCCAGGTGCAACAACTATTTGGAAAATTGTGCTTGAGAATTTAATTCGGATGAACAGTAACCGATTTGAATTTTCCAGCATTTTCCAGGCTGAGCAAAATTGTTTTGGCCATAACTTTTGCATTGAGAATCCAAATCAATTAGTTCTTATTGCTAAATTCTTTAAAAATCATGCTATTGCTTCTGTAAAAATTTCAAAGCATTTGGAGAAAGTTTGCTGTTGAGTCCTTTCGGTTTTCTTCGTTCTTATCGGTTCTTTTCGCTTTTTCGATTAGGTGCCGACGAGTGTGTTGATCCCGAAAGCGTTCCCCTGCAGCATATTGAGCATATCCAGCAAGGAGATCAGTTTGACCACATTTATTCAATCTCATTACTTTAAAGTCTAATACTTTGTATTTACTTGTATGTATGCATGCTTATGTTGTTGTTAAATTATCGATTAGTTGACCTATAGATGCATACTCTGTAGGTAAATGTTCATCCTCTACTACTAAGTCTAGGATTATCTTGCTGTGATTTAGAGTTCGATGGATGGACTCTTATCACTTAGTAGTTTACGTTTGATAATGCTTAGAAATGCTTAGATAACGGTAGAAATAGGCGGTTGTCGACTTATGTCGATGACCTTGATCACACAAAAACTATTATTCCATTATGTCTAGCACTTGTGCTTTGATTAATTTGTAAAGAAATAAAAATGAAAACAAAATTGTTATTGACTTGGGCACAATGGATGTTGGTGTGATCTCATAGTGTGTGGAATGGTGCCTAAGTTCCCAAGGACCGAACATCTTGTTACACTAAACCAAGCAAAATTGCGTGCTAACCACGCGAGAGGGATATGTGACCTCTCTTGACTAAGTACTTTGGGGGGTGTTAATTATGAGCTGGTTGGTGGTGTTAAAAGAAAAATATTATGATATGAGGGGAGCATATGTAATTCGGCTTGAGCTGGCTGATGTGTCATTCTCTTTGTTGGGTTGCGGCTCTTAATTAGCATCATCCATTGGAAATGTCTCGTAGGACTTAGCCGTGCCGGCATACCAAAGGAAGTGTGCTAATCTAGTGGCGAAAAGGCGGTCCGACGTGTGGGTACATTGGTACACCCCTACAGGGTTAAAACTATTCGAATAGCATCGTCCTAGGTTATGGACACGCTTGGCAAGGTCTTTCAAGAGTTAGACTAAACCATTTAATTAAAACTTGTTGGGTGGTATGAATTGGGTGATTCATGCTATTGTTGTGGTGACTATTCGATTAGTCACTTCTAGGTTGCTTCACTGTTGTTATTATTATTGTATCGTTGTTACTTCAAGAATTAAAAATGCTTTGTCAAAATTACTTTAAATCTATTACATTATTGCAAATGTAAACTTGCTTTATGCAAATATTAAGTCCAAAGCCTCATCCACTTAAATAAAGCTTGCATATAGCTAATTACAGGTTGTTACCCTTACACATCAGTCTTGCAAGTACATTTTTGTACTCATTTGCTTTGCTTAACTGTAATTGTTGCAGAGGAAGAAGTTGAGCCCCAAGGGTTCCACTTTTGTGAGATGTGCGGTGGTTTCGACGACTAGGTTGGTGGCTTGGTTGGTTGCCTTGTGGGCTAAAGGCAAACCATATGGCTCTCTTTTGTTTATTGCCATCTTATGGCTTTCGCTTCCGCTTTTGTTTAACTCTTAGTTGTATTTAGCCGGTCGGCTCTTTTGTAATAACTCTCTCTATTATGTATGACTTTTAATTAATCTAGTTCGTGCTTGAGTTCTATGTTGTATGGAATTGATGCATGACTTTGTAAAAGGGTGTATGTACAGCACTTCTGGGATGTACATATTTTCCAGAGGCACGGGATATTTCATTGGTGATGCTAGGGTCGGTGGTACGACTAAGCATCACTAGCCTAATACCCCGCGGGCCTCACAGTTTGCTGGAGGGGACGATCGACTTGCGAGAATGCTGGACGATCACCTACGACCACTTTATCGACGCACTCTTCGTTGGACCAGGCTACTCCAACTCTTCTTTTGCTGCACTGCGCGTCTGGTGGTAACGATCTGTGATCTTCTACTTGCATGACTTACTGGTTTACGTGGTAGAATTTTTGAATTATCACCTAGCGTAGCCTGCTTGTATCCCTTTAGGTACCACGCTCCCAGTCCGTGGAGCCCACGTACCGCGGACTGGAACCACAGAATGAATGTACTGCGGACTAGAACCACAGAAGGAACAACTATGTACAAGCTTAATCACTTAATCACTAAAGGAAAGACAATTTAATCACTAAAGGACAAAAAAAATAATGCTTTCGCAGTTTTGGTGCACGGTACATGCGTTCCACTGGCTGAAAGCGCGATACGTGACCTTCCTAGTCTCCTACGAAGTCATTTTTACAATTTCGTAGAAAAAGACGTGATGAGGACATCCCGATTGGACCAATTACACGCACTACAACACAAAAGCCCTGTAAAGACGTCTATTTTATAGGTTAAAGACGTTTTCAATCATATCTATAGCGTCGTAGAGTCGTTTTTGTAAAGCGTCTCTGGAGCACCTCCCCACGTACCGTGTCAAAGATCGTAGAGACGTATTGTTAAGCGCGTCTACAATGATATGAGTCGTTTAGATTGCGTCTCTACAAGCTTAGAGATGCTTTCATATATGCATTTCCATATAGTCTCTACTCTCCTTAGTGATATTTTATTGCGTGTCAAGAAATATAGATACGCATTCATAGACGTATTTAGATTGAGCTAGAGACGTCTATTTTTATTTTGTTCTGTATAAATATTTTATCGCTAGTTAAACTACAATGATTCAAAGGATATAATATCACATATTTTTCATAAGAAGTTTGAGATCTTAGGTAAAGCCATTTCAAATGTAGAATTACATTGTCAATATATATAAAAAAAAAACTAGAAGAAAAAAAACATAAGACACTTCGTTGCGGACTGAATCGAATTAACAATTGAATCTAGTATCCACATACAAAGGTGCAACCTACTGGATAACATCATATCCAGAGAACAAAACTAAAATCTAATAGATGTCCAAATTTGTCTTTGAATGCATTCAATCTGCATAATTCTCTATTTTCCACGCTGCATTCAAAGGTTTCTACATGATCACAGCTCCACCTTGACAGTCTCGCAGGTTCCTATCGATGGCAACTCCACTTTGACAAGTAAGCTCATCCTATGCAAATGAAGAACATGGTGTTGTTCAACTCACAAAAATTCATCCGTCTACATAGGAGAAAAACAATCACTATAGACAACACTAACATTGTGTATATTATAACATATACTAGTAAGGTGCCCGTGCATTGCAACGGATTCTAAATAAATTATACTACATGATCTCAAAACTACTTAAGAACAAACCAAAGTGATTCTTTATATAAACAATGTAAAACTGATCAAATAAAAGTAATCATATATAACAAATGCTTTCATGACCATTCCAGTTAGCAAAGAAATAAATTAGTTGTTATTACAACTAGAGTTCACATAGTTATTACAACTAGAGTTCAGATAAACTGAAAACAAGATACCTGTAAATGGAAAGCACCAAGCTAACCACACTCTACATCAATCTATTTTGACAAAAGACATCCTCTATCTTTATAATATAAAACATAATAGTACAATATACTGGTGTTATTTGTTTCACAAATCAAGATAAATCTTACAGAAAATACCGACAAAAAACAGCCTCCTAAATTAACTAAGAGAACCCCATGAACCTGCTAAACTATAGTCTACCAACTCCTTGAAACCGGATCACAAACGTTTGTGATATAAATTACGCTCAAAACAAGAAAACGTGGGGGGTAAATTCCGTTTTTTATTATTAGTAAAGATAGCAAAAGCCCTCACCTTGCTGCTGACTACAACTCGTCGTAGTCATTCTTCCACAACAAGATCTGCCTACTAAATTTCATGCTGAATACAACTTTAGTAAATCAGTTTATACTTCTTAACTATCGAGGCACAAAAGCACAAAATGTAACCCCAACTGCAAATTTTAAATCTTTCATACCTTGCAGACAATTGAGTACTTGAAACCTAGGCCATTGAGGTGCTCCCTACCGATGAGAGCTCTGCCAATTGTCAAGACATGTGGAGTATCTCATATATGAACCATCGCATGCTCTAGACCTTGATGAAGTAAGGTAACATGCTCGAGTCCATGCATTGTTAGGAACAAAGGAAATGCTTGTAAACAGTGTGCTAGGGCATCCACAATGCACCACAATCCGAAGATCCCATCTTGATTAATATCTGCAGTATAACCATAAATTAGAACAACCATGGAGAGGTAAGCTAACATTGAGCAGGAATTATGAATGGAACATCTTTGTAACACCAAAAAAGATAGCAGTGTTGCACTGATTGACTAAAGGAGTAAAAGAAAACATATGAAACAACAATATACATCGCTTTTCCATGCGAAGAGCAGAAGCACCCTTATCATAGCTAATGGCACCAAAAAATCGCATCAACTTCATTGGCATGGTGTATTTCAACCTAATCATATTTAAGAAGTAAACTGTAAACAGTGAAAAGTAATGACTTATAGATCAAGCAACTTTTGCAAACATTGGTTGTTACTTGTTGTTCTTAATCATGAAGGAGAAATAGTTACAAATGGAATGGTTATAATGCTTACATAAGCAGAGTTATACTGCGCTATGGTGGGGGGCTAAGGTGCGTAAAAATCAAAATTAGCACTTGCTGCAACTAAATGAATAGGAAAAAATTTGGGCACGCAGGCAATCATTTAGAGCAAAAGACTACCTGTCTGCAACTTCTGGTGCTAAGCAGACAACATTTATTGCTCCAATTCTTTCTCATATAGACCAAGGTTCTTGCTGTAAGATTGTGCAACAAACACTTCCAGGCCACGCTCAACAAAAAGCCTGACAGAAAATGCATCTTCATGACTTCATCAAGGCTTCCACTGGAAAAACCCTCGAGAAAGAAAAATTACCAGTCAGCAAGAGACAAATTGTAATAAACAGATAGGAAGTACTCAAATGAAAACAGTTCACTTGATATGCAATATCAAAGAAAAATTACCAGTCAACAAGAGACAAATTGTGCAAAGAGTAAACACATGAAGAATAGTTGCATCAGCATTCGTACCCCAGGTGGGAGATGATATAAGTACTTTTGCTTCAGGGAAATATCTTTGTATAAATGCTGCAGAAAGACGTAGTGATCCAGTCCCTGAGAGAGACTGAAGGGTAGCAACCTACAGTCGGAGCTATAATTAAATTAGGACTGTAGGCTGTAGCTATACACAAGACAGGGCACAAAAAAGCTATGCATAACTCAAATAACACCAGATAGATCACCACAAGCTGCTTCGTCATAGGGATGGCATATTTTTACATCGTAGACTAAACAATAGGGACAAACAGCAGCATACTTCATCCACCACAACGTTGCAACTGTTCAAATGGAAGTTTCGTGGCCTCTTCAGCGTCTCCATTCAACTTTGATTGCTCTATCTGCAGATATTACAAAGAATTCAATGAAATGGAATATCAGAAATCGAAAGCAAAACTGAATTATTAGCTTTTGGAACCTATAATTGACAGCTTCACATTTCTCCCAAACATATAGCTCTGACTTCTAAGCTTCAAAATTTAAAGTATTTTTTAACCAAAATTTAAAGTAATCATGCATACGAATACCCATCCCAACATCAATATATACCTAAATCATCAGCCTAGGATCTGCCAAAAACAACATCTATCTAATCCATGTAAAACACTAGTACACTGCATTACTGCAATAGAACTCCACTTAGAAGCCACCTAATTAAATGAAAAGTCCTAAATAATTTGGTTCTGTAATTTATAAAAGACAATCATGACATATGTTTCTAATACTAAATGGCTTGGCTTAATTCAAGAGAATATACATTGTTACAAATTACAATCCATTCAAATATAACTCACTCAACATTCCAGCTCTACTTTTCTCGAGTGAATTTCAGTTAAATACACCTATCCTTACAACCCCGACCATGACATGATGATATCATAGTTAGGCACTACTACCCAGTGAAAGCTCCATATCTAGAAAAGTATCCAAGAAAGTGACCAATCTGAAAATTAAGATGTTAGATAGTACACCACTATACCACATCTAGCATCTTGGTGATAATTCCCTAATTAAACAACGAAGGAACGATTCAAGGGTGAATAAACTAGGATCCCCTACCAACCCTACCCAACATATCATACAATACACCGAAATCTCACAGATATCTCAGATCAAAGCATCAAAGGCAGGCCTATGAACTTTTAGAAACGGGATCTAGATCGGTTTGTGCAAACTGCAAAGAAAGCCTACTGGTCGGGGGCAAATCTAGTAGAGAAGGAGAGGAGAAGTGGGCGAGAGGTAGGTGTAGAATGGCACCTTCGACGGGAAGATCTCGCGAGGGTCGCGATCGCTCCGTGGCGGGGAGGCTCACCGGCCGAGGAGACGCGTCGATGTGGGGGCTCTTGCTGGCCGCCTACTCGATCTGAGTCTGGATCGATTGATTCTTCGGAGGCACCGTCGTGGTCAATAAAAATGAAAGATGCAAAAGGGGGCGGGGGTTCTATGACCTTGCAGGGCGACGACGGTGGCCGAGCAGGTGAAGCAGAGGAGGGCGGCGGTGGCAGAATTAGGGTTCACGGTGGAGTAGCCATACCTCAACTGGAGGACCAGATAAGGGGCGCGCGTGATGTAGGCCCTCGTCTCCCCTCGTCGCGGTCTTCTCCCCTCGTCAACACTCGCCACCGACGCCCTGAGCCGTGTGGAGGAAGCAAACCGCCAGAGAGCCTCGTGAGGAGAATTAAAAAACGAAGTGCTCTGGTGACTGGTTCCCTGTAGCTCTAGAGTAGACGATGGGACGTATTTTAGAACGTCCTGAGAAATGTCTTTACCTGCTATTTGATTTAGGGTGTAGAGACGAAATAAAAAACGTCTAAATAAAAATGTCTCTAGTAGACTATTTTGTTGTTGTGACGAGTAAGGGCTAAAAAGATTAATCAACAGGTGAACTCGCTCCTAGTTGAATTTGGTTTCAATTTACATGAAAACAGGTTACTACCTAATGCTAGTATTTTAATTGTTCTCAGGTTTGTGCGTGAGGAGACTTTGACGCCCAAGAAGATTATTTGTTGTTTAGTAGTACGTGCCCAGCCAAAGATACGGGAGGATAGAGACGTCAAGAACTAAGAAGAGGATGCATGCACATGCTGCCATTTAATGGCTCATGCATGGATGCATGCATGTTTTGCATGCAACCAGGAAGAAAAGAAATGGACGTGGAAACTTATCAAGAAAAGAAGTGCACATGCTGCCATGCGTGGATGCATGCATGTTTTGCATGCAACCAGGAAGAAAAGAAATGCACGTGGGAACTTCTCAAGAAAGCATGCACATGAGAAGCTGCTGATATTTTTCTTGATGGCTACGATGGAGTTAATGAGGAAATCAATAATTTCCCGTGGGGCCCACCATGTTCCATCCAAGCCACGCACAGCATACAACAGGCCCCGGAAAAGAATTTGCACAACATACAACCGCGGCATGCTTTGATCCCGCATCGGATTGGATGACGTCGGAAAGGAATTGGATGACCTGATTTACGCGTGCGTACGGAGATCCGATTCGGCCGAAGGTTACTTGGCGTCGGATATGGTTTCGATTATTTTCTCTTTCAGTATTTTTAGCTATATATTGTTAGCCGCATATTTCTTCATTGTAAGGGGCACCACAAATATGAATCTATTATTTTGAGATAGAGTTATACGCTTATTCTTTCTAAGGTTTCACATACAGTGCAACCTAGAGAGGAATTGGACGTTCTCTAACCCGTTGTTCTTGTGATTCTTTGTGTTTTGCAGGCAGCGACACGTAGTCTACTTTGTGTGGTCAGGTAGACGGGATCACGAGCGTGTGGTTGGGCGAATTCTTTTGTCGCAGGTTGCTGTTTTGACAGTGGTTAGCGCTATCAGTTCATCAGATTGCACGAATCCAAAGTTATCATCGATTCTACATCGTGAAGGTCGGGCATCTCCGTATCAAGACGTTACTTATTATGAAAACGTGTGGCGCTGTGTCATATACTGGCTTGGGGCCTGCCTTGACTTGGGCTACGCTGGTGGGTCGTGACCGTGGGCCAGGAGGCAATAGGAAGGGGCATTCCGCGCAGGAGTACAAGTGGGCAGCGACGGCAAGCAATTGAGGATGGAAGAACTTGTAAACTGAAGGCTCCATTCTTCCCCCACTGCTGCTCTTCTTCCTCGGCTGGTTTCTTCCCCAACTTCCTCTTCCTTCCTGTTGCTTCCCAGTTTCTCTTCTTCTTGTATTTCCAGTTCCCCAAACTCACTCCCTCTAATTCCCAGTATACCTATCCTGTAACTTGTGTTTGGATTGGCAATCAGATTTTGGTTTGGTATCGATTTATGTTCAATCAATCGGGTTCGTGACAATTGGTATCAGAGCCGTCGATCATGGTGGTTCCGTGCTCCGAAGTGACCATGAGTGACGCCGAGAAGGAGAGCGAAGCCCGGTGCAAGGCCATGTTGAACAAGTTAATCTCTATGGTGAAAGAGCAGACGGTGGAGATGGAGGCTTTGGCAGTACGCTTGAAGGCCACCGTCCAACCACTAGGAGCAACCGTTCACGCCTCGTCGCCGTCTGTACCGCCGGCGGCCACTGCATGCCGCCATCGAGACCCCGCGATGGCGACACCCACTCCAGGCAGGCGGCGCACTCGCCCCAAATTGCCGCTTGTCGAGCTTTTCCGCCCATTTGGACAAATTGTTCAAGCTAGAATGTTTAAATTTCATGGGTATGGCATGGTTAGGTATGACAGTCCTTCATCTGCTGCTGCTGCAATTGATTATATGGATGGATACCATATTGGAGGAAGTACCCTGGGCGTCAGAGTAGCAAGGCTTCCTGCGGAATCCAATGCAGCCACAAATGCTCCAACACTACAGATGACTGGCAATGAGCAGGGACAAATTGACATGACCAACCTATATGTGTGCTGCTCTGATTTTTCTTGTGTGGTGCTCCTCAATTATGTGCGGTGGCAACATTTCCCTGGTCCATCCCTCACAAATGTAGATCATCTGTCAATCAATGAAGAGAGTTCTCTCATGACACAACATATTTCTCATGAACCGGCAGTTGATAGGGAGGCTTGTCCACAGTTATTGGCTGATGCTACAACTACTGATGGTAGTATCTTGGACAAAAGTACAAGTTGTTTGCCTGGAACAACTAGTAGGCAATATCGCCAGCTAGAGGATGGCGGTTTCCATACGGTCCGCAAATTACTGCAGCATTTTCCTCGGACCTATGCAGATCTACAAAATCCTCAAGGTTTAATAGAAGATGGACAGTACATCATGTTATTTGGAATTGTTGTATTTTCCAGGGGAATCAGGATTAAGTATACTTTAAGTTTTCTTGAGGTGGTTGTTGGTGTTCAATAATTGAGACTGAGTCAAGCTCTTCAGTTAAGAGTTTTAACTCGAGGCGAGCAAAAGAAGATGATTCATTTGCACCTCAAGAAATTTTTCGATGGCACACGTTTCTCTTCTCAATCTTTTCTTAATTGTATATCATCCAAGTACGAGAGGGGATCTGTTTATGTCGATGGTAAGGCGATGTTGGTTGTGGGAAGACCGCAGTTGCTTTCTTGGCATGTATGGAAGTTAACCTTGGGGACTATCGTGGTGGGTGCAAGAGGAATGTACCGCGATGCGGATGGATTCGACCATGGTGAAGGCGGTCGATAGGTTCTATACCATAGAAGGTGTACCGATAATGCTCGAACGCAGAGGCCGAGAGCTCTCGGGGATCGCAAGTGGTTTGTCTAAATAATTGCGCTTGTAATGCTTATGCTTACAATATCAATGGTCGCTTTGTTTGGCATGTTGACTGGTTAACCTCCGGGAACAATACTACGGGAATGGAAGTACCCTATTCCTAAGACTCATTGCATCGGAGATACCATTATCTGAAAAGACTCGAAAGAGAAAGGTGGTGATCATTTGTGCCCTTGTCATTGGAGGAATTGTTGTTTTGACAATCTTTGCTAGTGTCTTGTACATGCTAATTCGAGATCTTTGCGAGAGAGGGCTCTATGGATATCAAGCAGGACACATTGATTTCCTTCCAATCTGATGATCTGAAACATGTCACCAAGAACTTTGTAGAAAAGTTGGGGGAGGTGCCTTTGGCTCGGTGTTCAAAGGGCGACTACCGATTCAACATTCATTCTTTGTGAAGAGGTTTGGAAAGGCTTCACCACGGGAGAAGCAATTCCGTCGAGGTTAGCACCATCGGTATGATCAATCATGTCAATTTGGTGCACCTGCTTGGATTCTGCGCAGAAGAGACTAGGAGGCTTCTTGTCTATGAGTACATGCAAGGTGGTTCTTTGGACTTCCATCTGTTCAGAAAAGGAACCACATTTCTTGACTGGAACACAAGGTATAAGGTATCAGAGAATCTTGATTTGTTCTGTCTTTGTGTGCTAGTGCAGCAGAAACATGGTGGCGATTGGGTTCAAGTCAGGCTGGGCAGGAATGTTCTTCTGGTACCATGGGATTCCGATGGCAATGGTGACTATTTTTTTGTATCGGCTTAGGGTCAAGCTTCATTCAAGGAGGGAGAAATGTCATATACTGGCTTGGGGCCTGCCTTGACTTGGGCTACGCTGGTGGGTCGTGACCGTGGGCCAGGAGGCAATAGGAAGGGGCATTCCGTGCAGGAGTACAAGTGGAAGAACTTGTAAACTGAAGGCTCCATTCTTCCCCCACTGCTGCTCTTCTTCCTCGGCTGGTTTCTTCCCCAACTTCCTCTTCCTTCCTGTTGCTTCCCAGTTTCTCTTCTTCTTGTATTTCCAGTTCCCCAAACTCCCTTCCTCTAATTCCCAGTATACCTGTTCTGTAACTTGTGTTTGGATTGGCAATCAGATTTTGGTTTGGTATCGATTTATGTTCAATCAATCGGGTTCGTGACACGCTGTCTCTGAAGCAGTAGAGAAAACAGGATAGGCCACCGACCGAACTTGAATGGCTGAGCTGCGCCTGTAACTAGTCGCCGCCGTCCTGGTCCTCGCCACCGTAGGCAGCTTCTGCCGCGGCTTTGAGTTCCAGGAGACCACCGTGGACGCCATCCAGCTCGGCTTCAAGAACGGCAGCTTGACCTCGTCGGCGCCCGTCCGGTTCTACCTGGACCAGATCAGACGCCTCAACCCGCTGCTCCACGCCGTCATCGAGGTCAACCCGGACGCGCTCGCGCAGGCGGCTCAGGCCGACGCCGAGCGCTCCTCCGGCCGTTGCCAAGCCGGCGGGCTCCATGGCATCCCCGTCCTGCTCAAGGACAACATCGCCACGCGCGACCGGCTCAACACGACAGCCGGGTCGCTCGCGCTGCTCGGCTCGGTGGTCAAGCGGGACGCCGGCGTGGCCAGCCGCCGGCGCCGTGGTTCTCGGCAAGGCCAACCCCTCCGAGTGGGCCAACTTCCGCCCCGTCAACCCGGGGTGGAGCGCCCGCGGCGGCCAGTACTCTCTGGTAGTCACAACTCTGCTTCAGGAATTGTACTAGCTCCGGCCGTTGCCAAGCCGGCGGCTCCATGGCATCCCCGTCCTGCTCAAGCATATGGAAAGATGCGACTGACTGTGTACGCGGAACATCTCAACACAACGAGGTAAATTGTACTAGCTTCAGGAATTATAAAGTGCCCCTTATATTGCGTGCGTACAATTAAACAATATTTTATTTGACCAAAGATATCAATCTTAATATCTAGATTTTGAACATATAAAAATGAATTTAGGTAAACATTGTTATCAAAGATGCTTTCAAAAATCATAATTATGTAAATTTTTTCGATTGTATGATAGATAAATTTAAGGGTTTAATGGTCCAAGTTGAATATGCCTGACTCTACAAACAAAAAAGAAGCCACTTCTTTTTTATTGGAGGTAGTAATTTTGCAATAAGTTTAATTAACATATTATCTTTGTCACGAGATTAATTAGCAACTTATTTACTCCATAATGTGGTGAAAATTGTCCGTAATACATCAAAATTTTCTGCCCATGCTTCGCTGGAGAAAGTAGGTTACATGATGAATTTGAGCTTCATCTTGCCCTCATAGAACAACCCAAGGAGTTTTTTCTTGCCAAATATGGATCACTAGATTTGGGTGCCACAAATTTGGGCACTAAAACATGAAAATACAAAGTAAAATTAACCAGATCGTATTCGTGTACTTAAATTTGAAGTTTTCATGAGAATCAATTGCAAGCCAAACGACACTGAAGTGACCAAATTTGACCAATGTATCCGGTAAGCTGAGGTTACAAATTAATTACACGTTTCTTAAGCAACCACGCATTTCCCCTCTCATAGAGACATTGAGTACTGCGAATTAAACTGACATTTATCATTAATCATTTCCTACTCTTCATCATAGGAAACACGGCGCCATCGTGATCATGGATCTTGACATAGCAACAAATTTGACTGATCTTGATCTCAACAAGCAGATTGCAACGAATGAAGAGTTCAAGTTAAGCCTGAACGCTTATTTGTCAAGACTTGTTCTACTCCCCAGTCCGCTCCCTTGCGGAAGTCATAGCATTCAATAATGCACATCCTGTAGAGGTAAACTGAATCTTCCAAAAAAAGAGAAAAAAATGAACCTTTCATCTCGAATTCTTATATCTTCTCAACTACAGAATCAACAAGTAATAGCGGTTAAATTTTCGATTACTTGGGGCGAAACATTATTGTTAGCTGAAGCAAACCATGAGATGATCTTCCTTGCAGGAGAGGCTGAAAGATTTTGGGCAGCCCGATCTAATTGCGGCCGAAAAAACCAATGGCATCAGCTCTGTGGAGAGAGCTGCGATCCGACGGCTCAACGAGCTGTCCGCCAATGGGTTGGAGAAGCTGATGAAGAACCACCAATTGGATGCAATTCTGACGTCCAACAACGACGCTTCCCCTTTTCTCGCCATCGGCGGCTTCCCCGGAATCGCCGTGCCGGCTGGGTACGACAAGCAGGGAGTCCCCTTTGCTGTCTGCTTTGGTGGACTCAAGGGTTACGAGCCGAGGCTTATTGAGATAGCTTATGCGTTTGAGCAGGCGACCAAAGTTCGAAGGGTGCCTACTTTCAAGCCCGAATGTGCCAAAATAATCTGATGGATATGAGCAACAACTATATACCTTTGCTCATCTGGTAATTATTGTCCCTCTGTTTAAATGTCGCTTCCGTTTGTTGGAGATTGTGCCAATCTCTGAAACGACAACAGAGGTAGACACAGAGGTAGAGGTGTCCAAATGACCGCCCGGCATGGCCGGCACGGGCCCGATTAGGCTACGAATGTGGCTGGAATCCTGTAATAACCACATAGAAACCAACAAGAAGCTATTACAGGAAGACGGCGCCATGGCTCAGTTGCTGATCGTCACCGCCGCCGTCCTCGCAATCGCCGTTGGTAGCTGCCGCAGCTTGGAGTTCGAAGAGACCACCATCGACGACATCCAGCTCGGGTTCAAGAACGGCAGCCTCACGTCCATTAATCTCGTCCGCTTCTACCTGGATAGGAGCAGTCGTCAGGTCGATGTCACAGCGCCGGCGCCGGCGCCGGAGCCAGGCTACATGGTATTCCTGTGCTGCTCAAGGACAACACTGCGACAAGCGACCGGCTCAGCACGACGGGCGGGTCCTTGGCGTTACTGGTCTCGGTGGCGCGGCAGGACGCCGGGGTGGTGCGGCCGCTGCGTGCGACGGGCACCGTGGTGCTTGGCAAGGCCAACCTCGAGGAGTGGGCCAACTTCCGCACGGCGACCGGCACGCGAGGGTGGAGCGCGCGCGGCGACCAGGCCCGGGTAGGTGCTCTGCAGCAACCGCAGTGATTTATCCATGAATCTGACGGCTGGGATCTAGCCGGGAGTTTTATCGAACGATCAATCTCAACCGTTGATTTCTGATCTGACAACTACCGAAATACCGTGGTCATTGAACAAGCCGTCTGCAACACACTCAGATTAGCTTTCTTAAGTACTTACTGCATATGCAGAATCCTTGTGTGTTCTAGGTGTGGGTAGAGCACCCGCTTGGCGGTTGCCGCGGCGGCGAACCTGGCGGCAGTGACACCCACGGCTCCATAATCTGCCCGTAGTCGTTCAACTCGGTGGTCGGGATTAGGCCTACGCTTGGGCTGACGAGCCGGACCAGCGTCATCACCGGCAGGTCACCGTGAAAACGGGAAAAGAACAGTAAAATATCCAGTTTTCTCTATATTAAATATGCATTGTATCCGCAGTCGATTAAAAAAGATATTAAACTCCATCTGAATCATTTGTCGGTTACGATGCTTTTGACGCTGCAGCAACAGGTGCAGCGTCGAAGTACATCCCTGCCGGTGGATACAGGCAGTTCTTGAGGGTCGATGGGCAAGCGAGTTGGCAACTTGGCCAACACAGAAACCAAATTTTATCGTATTGACATGGTAAGGTGAATCTAACTAGGGGTACCTTTAACACTAGCCTTCTATACTAACACCTTTCCCTTGAATCTCCACTCCGAATTTTACACAGTATCCAATTAACTTTTTTGAAAGGAGAAGAGATAGGAGCAATCTTTTCGAACTCAAACATAACAAGGTAAGATTGAGAAACTAAGATAGGTAAGGAATAAAATCTGAGAACTTACTTAAGTTTTCATCAAAGATTTAATATTTTGAAACTAAAATTTTCAAATATTCTATTGACGGCTAAGCTAAGGATTTCTACGGTCAGTATGGCTCTGATACCAACTTTTGTGAGAGACACCGGGTGAATTAATTTGTAATGCTTAACCTTTCCGTTGGTCCTAGCACCACAAATCAAATTTCCCCACTCTCGGTGTATTATGTACCTCCCAGAATAGCGGTACACACACACCTTACAAAAATAGGGAAGATTAGCTCAGTGACATCACGTTAGAGCGTAATCAGAGGAACGACACTCCGTTCATGATGCACTAGAAACTAACATCGTAAACACCAAAAAAAATTAGACGAATGACATCGCCACCAATTACTTCCGTTTCCAGAATTTTTTAAATATAGAATCTGAGCTCAAAAAATTATCAATTTTTTTGTGGAGCCTCCCGACACAGTTTAATTGCTTGTGTATTTTTTTTCAAAACTTTATACGTTATGATTTTGTCTCTAAAATTCATTTAGGTATAATTTTTGTAAGAATTTTCTAATATAGAAAATGAGGTCCAAACATTATGAAATTATTTTTTCAGGCTCCTTACACAGTGGACTTGATTGTACAATTTTTCCAGAATTTTACAAAATTAAGTAATGCAATTTCATAATGTCCACTGTGTGAGGAGCCTAATATTTCATAACGTAAGGACATTATTAAATTGCATTAATTAATTTTGTAAAAATTCTAGAAAAATTACACAATTAGGTCCACTATGTAAGGAGACTGAAAAAAAATTTATAATGTTTGAACCTCAGTTTCTATATTAGAAAATTCCTACAAACATTACACTTAAATGAATTTTAGAGACAAAATCAGGACATATAAAGTTTCGAAAAAAATACACAAGTAATTAAACTGTGTCGGAAGTCTCCACAAAAAAGATTGTTAATTTTTTGAGCTCAGTTTCTATACTTAAAAAATTCTGGAAACGGAAGTAACTAGCGGCGATGTCATTCGTCTAATTTTTTAGCGTTCGTGATGTTATTTTCCAATGCGTCATGAACAAAGTATCGTTCCTCCAATTACGCTCTAATGCGATGTCACTGAGTTAATTTCCCCTACAAAAATAAGCATCAACTCCATACACAAGCTATTACATTACTGACATCTTCGTAATTTACAACATATTCAACATACAACTAAGATTTTATACAAAGGCCGATTGGCCAACAACAAAACAGAGTACTAGTATTGCAACGGAAACATATGTCATAAGATGGCAGTAAATAAAGCCAACCGGCTGCCCTTACCCACAAGGCAACTAACCGGAAACATCGAGCTAGTCGTCGAAAGCGAAGTCAACCTCACAATTGTTAACCCCTTGGGGATCAACATCCTTTGCAACAAATAGACAACGCAGTTGTGTATAAAATTGTACTCGCAAGACTTACAATTAACAAACCTATACATAGCTACATACAAGCTTGATTCAATGGAGATGGCTATATAGCTCATTTTCAGCATAAAGCGACATTTCATTTGCAATAGTGTAATAGATTGAAAGGCAATTTGTTAAAACAGTTTTTAATTGATCAAATAACAGTGAGACAACCATTATAAACATAATTAACATCCTAGAGGTGACTTCCCAATAGCCACCACAACAATAGCATGAATTACCCATTCGTACCACCCGATATCAAGTTTTATCAAAATGTTATAGTCTAACTCTTGAAAGACCTCTCCAAGCGTGTCCATAACTAAGGAGTTTGCTATTCGAATAGATTAGACCATGTAGGGGTGTACAACTTTACCCACATGTCAGACCGCTCCTTTTGCCACCGGATAAAGCACACTTCCAAAGGTATACCAGCAGAGCTAAGTCCCATGAGACGTTTCCAATATTATGTATTAACTATGAGCTGCCCGTACGAATAGAAACCCATACGTTGTGTCGGAGTCATTGTAAAGCCTTAGTCAACTACCCCTCAGGGTAAAGCCTCGGACAACAACAATACCCCTCGGTGTGGAGAACCTAGACAAGAACCCACTCCCGCACACCCAACACAACAACACATCTCTTTTTAAACACTACCCACAACCACCACCTGTGACTCAGAGCTAACACACGCCAAAGTACTAAGTCAAGAGGGGACCCATATGACCCTCATATGGATGCACGCAGAAATACTTGGTTCAGTGGGACAAGATGTTCGGTCCTTGTTGACTTAGGCATACAACCACACACCCGATAATCACACCATCAACCATATACTCAAGTCCAAATCTTTTTGTTTTTTAGTTTTAGTTTTTTTTCCAAATACATTACATACATGAGTACCCAAACTCAAGTACTTAAAATGATGTTGTAATGACCATCGCTGAAGCGATGACCCCCAGACTACCGTTCTAAGCATGGCTAAGCAACAACAACTCGCATACTAAATATAAAGTGACTAGAGCCCATCCATCGAGCTCTAAATCGCGGATAAAAACCTAGGCTCAGTGGCAAAGGGTGAATGTTTACCTATAGTTCATGTATCTATTCAGGTTAACTATCGCAAAGTGACATATTACTCGTCAACATAGCATGCATACATACAGTTGAAATTAAAATATTAGCATGCGAACATAATAGGATCAATGTGCATCAAAGGACGACTGCTTAGGATCAGTGTGCATCAAAGGATGATTGCTTGCCTTGCTGGAGATAGTCTTCTTGCTGCTGTGGATCACTCTTGTAAGTACCTGATTCGTCGAAATCTATCGATCGAGCAAAAAGAACGAGTAAGAACGAATAACACCGAAAATAACCAAAAATTCAATTTCATCGAACATGCATAAAACTTACACAACAAATAGGACTATTTACTTTAACAGTTCATTAAAAATGAAACCAACTAAATTGGTTTCATTCAATTTGGAGATAAATTGAATTAGTTATGAATTTTCTAAGTTAATTGGATTTTCAATGCAAAAGTAATGTAATCCGGAATTTCTAAAAGCATTTAATACTTTTTACACACGCGTTCAGCTAGCCCATGGTCACTGACCAGTGGGACCCTAAGTGTGGCTGACCAGGTCAAGTTTGACCCAGCCTCGGCTGACGCGACGTCGAAGGTGTATTCGATGAATACATCTTTGGATTACCAAAACGTACTTCACAAATTTGCACAATTACTTAACCGGCCCTATGGGCCCACATGTCATTCTCTCAATTGCTCAAACTGGTCTAATTAGATTTGAAATCTCGTTAATAACGGTGGGACCTACATGTCATACAAACATTTAATAAAATGATTAAACGTTAATGACTTGGGTTAAACCTTAAGTGCGCCGGTAGCTCGTTGGAGCTTACGAATGCGAGCGCGCGGGGAGAGGTAAACGATCTAGCAAAAGAGTGGGTCTCGGGCTTAGAAGTGGCTCCACCAGGTACACACGGTCCTCATGAACTCGATGGTGGCGGCGCGAGGTCAGATGGTTGCCGGCAGCGAGCTCGTGACGGCCGAAGGCGGAGACGAACTGGCGGCTCACACAAAGAAAGCGTTACGGTGGTCGAGGAGGCTCGAGAAGAAGCGCATCGGGATCACTTCGGCTCTAGGAACAAGGCGCACAAGTTGATGATGATGGTGGATGACGGAGGCAGCCGAAATCGAGGCGGCGGTGCTTCACTAAAGTCAGAGAAGAATTGGTTGTGTACCCTCGTCGATGCACCAAACTTCAATTAATCTTAGCGGTAGACTCAACAAGGTAACGCGATCCCAATGGACAAGATGATGATGGGAGGGACTCATCGGAACGTCCGCAAGATTCTGAGGTCAAGGCGGAAGAGGGGACGATGAAGTTGTTCCTGACGTTTCAAGGGACGACAGAGACCCGGACTGGCCAAAACAGATGCGTCGTCAAGAGAGGAACTCGGCGGAGGGGTCGCGAGTTCGAGGGCGGCACCGAGGTGAGCGCTAGCTCCACTCCTTCTTCCTCGGCCGAAACAAGGAAGTTGTCGTAGAGGGTGAGAGAGAGCGAGAGGGGGGCAGTGGGTTGGCTTGGGAGCTTCGTGTAAACCGAGAGACACTTCTTAGACGAACACGAGAGCATGAGGTGGCGGCGAGGACATCGTGGCGTGCATGCGCGGAGCCAGCGTCGCTCGGCTTAGGCGGCGTGAGGAAGACAACGGCTCCAACAAACGGGCCCCACTCGTCAGCGCCTGCGAGAGAAGCGGCGCGGAGGATGGTTTGAGTCGGACTCGGGTCCGGTTAAGTGACACGGTTGAGTCAGGTTAGGTCAAGGTGCTTCGGTCGGGTTTGAGTTAGGGTTTGAATTTTATTTCATTTTGACCGAAAGGCAACAACTTTGACCAAGCATTTTAAAATAGCAAATAAATTCTAAAAATTCTGAAAATTTTTGTGCATGTTCTTAGATTCAAATAGGACTTAGAAAAAGCAGTTGCATGTACTGTTCATTCACAAATTGACAGATTTAAATCCTTTTGCAGATCTGCATTAGAGAAGTGGTTTGGATTTTGGTGAGGTCGATTTAACTTCTAAAAATTTGGGAAAATTTATATTAAATCATGATAGATAATCTAGTATTCAAATAAAATATTTCTAGAAACTTTTATATAAACATTTTTTTGGAATCAAATAGAAACTTGAATTCAAGTCAAAAGTTTGAAATTTTAAAGCAAACTTTAGAAAACCAAGTGCAAACTCATGAGATTCACCAAAAGTTTTTTAAAAAAACTCTACTTTTATATATTTGAAATGGAAACCTATGTTTGGGTTGTTACAAATAGTATGACCCATGATGTATGAGATGCATGTATATGTGTAATATTCATGACCTACGTGTCATGCTTATTTGTGAGAACCCGCGTAATTAATCTAATCTAAGCAACAGTAATCGATAATTAACATTTAATAAAACCTGTTAAACATTGATGAAACTCATAATCTCAGTTCCATTAAGCATGTAATTATCACAATTGTTTATATGAATTCAGGTAAAATCAGTACATCAATATCATTGTCATTATCATTACATCGTCGTCATCATCAGCATCATCTCAATAAATCCGTTATTATATAAGTTATACATTACAAACATGATACTTGGTACAAAAATCATTTTACAACAGCTTGCAATGTTTTTGGTAACAATTAATTAATTTACAATTCATTCATATCATTCATGTAGTAGTAGACATTTGCCATCCTTGCCTCCTTGTCTTTTTAGCGCCAGTCCATAGAACTATCTTGCGATCCATTTTCCTCGCTCATTAGAAAAATCAGAAAAATGGTTAGCAAGTTTAGTTAAAGCGATGGTTGTGAGTATTAGAATATAGGAAGTGGCCGTCAGAATTTCCCGAAGTACAATAGGACTCCCATATCAACCTAGGTCAAACGGTCCCTCGATCACTAAGGTATCCTGACCAACCTGAGTTAGTCGGCTCCTTTAGTAATCAAGATATCCAGATCAACCAGAGTCAATAAGTACCAATTACTTCCAGGGGTCTCATCATCCGGCAGCTTTAGAATCCAACACCCACCTTCTGCATTTACCGCAATCGCAGTATAATCCCACAAGACACATTCCATTAAATCTTACCATCAGCCTGAGCATCATAGGGTCCCACAAGCCCACATTTCACATTCCATTAAACCCAACCCTCAGCCAAAGCATCAACGGGTATGCCAAAACCAGCAACATTAGTACCCATGGGGTGCAGTCAGCATAAGTCCACATTTAGTATTATCCCGTTTCCATCCCAGCTGAAGGCAACACAAACCCATCCAAAAATGCATCCTCATCAAGCAATAATGGACCAACAGGTCCTTGTCTCATTGGGGTCATGAGAGCGCAATAAAGATAAGGCAAGGGTATGATCACCAGCATGTTACAAGGAAGCCAGCCAAAATACCTCCCTCTAATAAGCCTCAATTCTCAAAAGTAGTATACAAGTTCTTATATACAAAGCTACTACCAGTCAGCACCAGCAAAACAAGAGCATAAGAATAGCCTCACAAAAGTCTACAGGGCCAAATAATACCATCATTTCTCCTCACCACTGACCCAGCCCAAGCATGCATCACAAAGGAGCATAGGAAGATGATCAAATAGAGCACAGTGGAGTGCAGTGAGGAGATAAGATTAGGCTAAATAGGATTGAGGTAAACAGGAATAGGGAGGCTGTAAAAACGAAGTTACCACATCAAGGATAAGACCAACCACAGCCAAGGATGAGACCAACACGGCTCCACCAAAGCAAATGCAAGCAGCCTTATAAGCTCAAGACTGCATCCAAAAGAGGAGCTCAAGATGGTCAAATGGATGCACAGGAGGAAGAGAAGACCCAGGGGATAAGGGCATGGTAAGAAAAAGAATAGAAGATTGGTAAAAAGAGAATCCACAAGCACTGGATGAGGCAGCCCAACTATTTCCCATTGCCAGCCGAAGGCATTGTCTCTGTAAGACATTCCCCTTCTCATAAGATAAGCACACAAGCCTCACCACCCTTGCCCACTTCCATTCTCTCCTCAGCCAAAGGCAAGAAATCACCACCCAGTAGCAAGTAAAGCAAAGCGCCCAAGAGCAACCTTTGATCTTTGGACCAAGCCAAAGAAATCCAACAAAGCCCCAATCAGCACAACCCACAACCACAAGAATAATCAATATCACCACCATTCCTCAACCACTACCATCATCAAACCATAAGAAGGAAGGAGGAAGGGAGCTAGGGGGAAGAGCAAGACCTGCAGAACCAAGGTCATCGCATTACCAGTCATCAAGCCCAAAAGAAGGATGAGCAAGCTCAGAGTTCATATCATCATCGCTTGCAAGCCGATCGCAGCGGGGGAGAAGAGGAGAGTACCAGCGCAGAGCCAGCACTACAATCCTCTTCCCCATCCTTATCTCAACAGGAGGTAACCCTCAGTTAGATCTCAGTGCTCCACACTTGTGCACATCAATCATCCATAGAGCATCTCACTAGAGTATCCCTATTTAGCCCTCAGTTTGCATTTCATCACGGAGCAATAGGGGGGATAGAAGATAGGGAGCCTTATACCTTAAGGGTTCTAGGGCAGCTGGCCATTTCATCATTTAGGCTTCATTAACCTCATTAGCAAGCCTCTTAGCCACATCCACCACGCATTGCTCATGCATAAGCACAATAAACTCACATCAGTATAAGCAAATCAACAAAATTAATTAAATCAAAACAAGTTTTCAGAGGGGAGGTTAGAGAGTAAGGAGGGGGGTTGGAGGTTTGTAGCAGCAGTGGAGGTCGGGGCGGCGCAGAGCCAAGCCAACCCGGCATGGGCAGTACACGCAAGTGAGGAGGAGGCCAGATCAGAGAGGCGGCGGCCTGGCCTTGCCACGAGGGGAGGAGCAACCAGAGGAAGCGGCGAGGTCTCATGGCCAGGGGAGGTGCAGGAGGAGGAGCGGCAGGCGGGCCAAAGAGCGAGTGGGCCGGAGGCTGGAGGTGGAGCCGAGGCGGGAGGTGGCGATGGCGGTGGCCGGGCCTGAGGGACCACGCTGGGAGCCGAGGCCGGGCGTCTGAGGAGGCGGAGGCACAGGAACCGAGATGGCGGTCGGCGTGGGGCGATGGCATCATCTGTGGCGCCAGGGAGGCGCCACCGAGGCTGGAGGTGGCAAGTCAAGAGCCAAAGGCGGCGGTGGCGGCGCCTTAGAAGAGGAGGCCGGCGGTAGGAAACCATGGGGGAGATCTGAGGAGGAAGGAGGAGAAATTGGGTTAAGTAATGGAAAAGAAGAGCAGGCCCTGGGTGTGTGTGGCCGCTGTGGGAGATAAGAGAGAGAAAGGGTAGGTGAGAGGTAGTAGGGTAATTAGGGTTTTGGTGGTAGAGATTAGGTAGAAGTGAAATTAGGATTAGGGTTTAGGTGGGAATTAAAGAGAGGATTAAGAAAGATATTAATAATAAGAAAAGATTAAGTAAAGAATTAGAAATTCGGTATTAAGGTAACCTCTACGGAGTATTGTTAGTATTGGTAAAATTAGCAGTAGGATTAAACACCAGTATCAATGGTTTCCAACGCTGTGTAATTTTGGGCCTAACGCATTTAATTAAAGCTGTGTATGGATAAATATCAATAGTTCGATAGGTGAAATAAAAGCACGAAAGCACGTAAAAATTGATCTGGAATTTTTGTAAGTAGTATAAGTTACCGATAGAACTCCCTAAATTAGATAATGATCAGTCGCAATTAGATAGGTGTAGTTGCATGCGAATACATGTAGTGTTTTATTTTTGTACGCTTAAATGCATGATTAGGCACACTCCATCACAGAACCGTCGGCTAGAACACCCTCAATTAGGAAGTGCTAATTTAGCAGGAGATCCGGAAAAATGTTATAAAATTTAAAATATGCCAAAAATGAAATCATGCTAATTAATTAAATTAAAGCGATCCAGTATTTGTAGAAAGTTAAACAATCGCATGTTGATTTAAGCAACATAATTAATTAGAAGTTTTGCAGAGTAGAATATAATAGACTTAATAAAATGTGCGTGTGAGTAGTATTTCATTTCTCGTTAGTTTAAACATGAACTTAAGTATTTTCGACCCTAGAGCGAGTAATTAGTAGAACGACCGTAGTGGGGAGTGCTAACCTCACGGGGGTTCTGAAAAGGTTATTAAATGAAAATCCACTAACGAAAAGGATCATCAAATCAGTATGCACTGCACCTAGTCGCACATATTACTGCTAAATAGTTAATTATGTATTTATTATTTCACACCGTCGTATAAATTGCAGCGGGTGAACCAACAAGAGTAGATAATATCGATTTCGTCAACGATGATCTCTTCTACAGTTCCACAGGCAAGCTACTCCCTTGATCATAAACATAGCTATTTTAAATATAAAATGTATATTGCTCTATCATTATGTATTGCATCAAAACTATTTTCTCAAAACTAAATTGGATTTGAATGAAATTAGGAAGATAAGAAATGAAATGAAGGAAATGAAATGAAAGCTAATGGGTTGGTAAAAGGGGGCCCGGGTGAGGAAACACGACGACGACGATGATGATGAGGTAAGAGGTGGGCCCCTTTTTACGGATGGTATAATATAAGGACCAACAAAACTCTTACTCGGTCAGAGGCCGTAATTCAGTACCAACCATTTTCCCGTTTCGGCGGGCAGAAAGGTTACCTCTTTACGTAATTACGTTCTCCACAACGGGTTGCAAGGTGGAGTGTTGGGTATTGGGCCGATCCGACCCAACCAACATTACCGAAAACTCGGTGGATGACGGAGGTCACGTCTCTGGACACCGACGGAAAGTAATGGGTGGAGGCTTAATCACGTAAATAGAAAACGTTCTGTATTCTGAACTCGAACCTGCATCAAAGGAAATGTAGGGAACCCGGTTCATTTAGAGCTCAGAATTACTATGGGTAAAGTGGTACAAGCCTGCGCAGTGCTATACAAATCATGAATTCATGCCAGTCTCCTGGATTGGAGTCTCTGAGGAACATTTGGGGTCTTTCTTCTCTCCGAGTAATCAAGTAGTCTCTTCAGAAGTAAAATTGCAACCTAAGTTTTGAAAACTATTTTCAGAAGAAGAGATGAGGTAGGAATTTTGATAAGGACAAAATTTAGAGTCATCAAATGCATTTTTGCTATTAATGCTTGCTGAGTACACTATAGTACTCACTCTTGCTATCTCTCCCCTTGCTTAGTTCCTAATCCGACCGGGAGTTATCCCGAGTGGGATCGATGAGAATTTTGCAGTCTTGAAAAGGCCGCGGTGATGAGGGCTTTAGATGCGAGGAGTAGTACAAGGTGATCGCCTCATTCGACTCGTGGGACGAGAAGACCGTCGGAAAAACCTAGCAGTAATTAGCGGGAAGTGTTTTCCCCTTTGTAGTTAAATAATTGTATTGATAACCCTAGACTTGTGTGGCTACTGTTGAAATAAAGAGCAGTTTCTATTTTATTGTTCTGCTGCGTTATCTCTGATAAATGGCTTACTATTCGTTGGAGCAGTGTTCTACTGGGCAAACGAATAGTAATCCGTATGCCTAAGTGTGATTACCCTTGGGGTAATGACACGGGGCGTCGCAGGTGGTATCAGAGCAATAAGATCGGGCCACGCTAATAAAATAGAAACTGTAGGAAGAACTTAGGTGAGCTTCCCGCTTGCTATATTGCACTAGTTACTAATTAACTCTCATATTCATATCAACTTCCATTCTTAACCCTTTTCAAAAGTATTATGTTAAAAAGCTTACCTCTTCTTAAAAGTGGCATTCCGCTAACATAGAACCATCTCTAAGCTAATTCTCCGTCCGAGAGAGTGCGGGGAAAACGTATGTAGCATCATAGGCCTCGCGCTGTTATTTCTGCTAAAGAACCTGTCAGGCTAGCCATCCACCATAGGATCGAAGATTTACGATTGTAGGTGGGGGAGTATCAATATAAGATCATAAGCTTTCATGTCTGGGCTAGAAGCATGGATTAGAACTCTGGCATGGACCTACCCTTCCACTTGTTGGATAAGTATGGACCATACCCATAGCATCCCTTATCTCCTCATCTGTATCACTAAATTAAACCGTCAGCATTCTAAAAGAAACCAAGCATACTTAAAGGAAACACATAAAGGCTGACGATGTAAAACATGTGACTTATCCCATTTCTGCATATCAATTTTCCCGGACGAGTGGTCCGTGGCACTCCGAGCGTGTAGCTCTGGCGTACCCAGGAGCGAAGTCTTGGGCATACTCAGGAATGAGTCCTGAGCGTTTCCCAACACGCAGTTGGGCGGTCTCGAGAACGGGATCTCGAGCGTACCTGGGCATGTGGATCCAGGGTAGTGTAGGTTCGCACTCAGAAGCAAGCTCTGAGCGGTCCCAAACATGTGGTTTGGGCGGTCTTGAGAACGGGATCTCAAGCGTGACTGAGCACGAGAGACTCAGCTAGTATAGGATTTGAATCTTTTTGGCATCTCATTGTTTCTTGGTTTTATTTGATTAACGGTGTATGGTATAATGCGCAACCTACCCAAGCTTGTTCGAGAGATCGCAATTTCGGGGACGAAATTATTCCAAGGGGGGGAGGATGTGAGAACCCGCGTAATTAATCTAATCTAAGCAACAGTAATCGATAATTAACGTTTAATAAAACCTGTTAAACATTGATGAAACTCATAATCTCAGTTCCATTAAGCATGTAATTATCACAATTGTTTATATGAATTAAGGTAAAATCAGTACATCAATATCATTATCATTATCATTACATAAATGCGTCATCATCGACATCATCTCAATAAATCCGTTATTATATAAGTTATATATTACAAACATGATACTTGGTACAAAAATTATTTTACAACAGCTTGCAATGTTTTTGGTAACAATTAATTAATTTACAATTCATTCATATCATTTATATAGTAGTAGACATTTGCCATCCTTGCCTCCTTGTCTTTTTAGCGCCAGTCTATAGAACCATCTTGCGATCCATTTTCCTCGCTCATTAGAAAAATCAGAAAAATGGTTAGCAAGTTTAGTTGAAAGCAGTGGTTGTGAGTATTAGAATATAGGAAGTGGTCGTCAGAATTTCCCGAAGTACAATAGGACTCCCATATCAACCTAGGTCAAACGGTCCCTCGATCACTAAGGTATCCTGACCAACCTGAGTTAGTCGGCTCCTTTAGTAATCAAGATATCCAGATCAACCCGATTCAATAAGTACCAATTACTTCCAGGGGTCTCATCATCCGGCAGCTTTAGAATCCAACACCCACCTTCTGCATTTATCGCAATCGCAGTATAATCCCACAAGACACATCCCATTAAATCTTACCATCAGCCTCAGCATCATAGGGTCCCATAAGACCACATTTCACATTCCATTAAACCCAACCCTCAGCCAAAGCATCAACGGGTATGCCAAAACCAGCAACATTAGTACCCATGGGGTGCAGTCAGCATAAGTCCACATTTAGTATTATCCCGTTTCCATCCCAGCTGAAGGCAACACAAACCCATCCAAAAATGCATCCTCATCTAGCAATAATGGATCAACAGGTCCTTGTCTCATTGGGGTCATGAGAGCGCAATAAAGATAAGGCAAGGGTATGATCACCAGCATGTTACAAGGAAGCCAGCCAAAATACCTCCCTCTAATAAGCCTCAATTCTCAAAAGTAGTATACAAGTTCTTATATACAAAGCTACTACCAGTCAGCACCAGCAAAACAAGAGCATAAGAATAGCCTCACAAAAGTCTACAGGACCGAATAATACCATCATTTCTCCTCACCACTGACCCAGCCCAAGCATGCATCACAAAGGAGCACAAGAAGATGCTCAAATAGAGCACAGTGGAGTGCAGTGAGGAGATAAGATTAGGCTAAATAGGATTGAGGTAAATAGGAATAGGGAGGATGTAAAAACGAAGTTACCACATCAAGGATAAGACCAACCACAGCCAAGGATGAGACCAACACGGCTCCACCAAAGCAAATGCAAGCAGCCTTATAAGCTCAAGACTGCATCCAAAAGAGGAGCTCAAGATGGTCAAATGGATGCACAGGAGGAAGAGAAGACCCAGGGGATAAGGGCATGGTAAGAAAAAGAATAGAAGATTGGTAAAAAGAGAATCCACAAGCACTGGATAAGGCAGCCCAACTATTTCCCATTGCCGGTAGAGGCATTGTCTCTGTAAGACATTCCCCTTCTCATAAGATAAGCACACAAGCCTCACCACCCTTTCCCATTTCCATTCTCTCCTCAGCCAAAGGCAAGAAATCACCACCCAGTAGCAAGTAAAGCAAAGCGCCCAAGAGCAACCTTTGATCTTTGGACCAAGCCAAAGAAATCCAACAAAGCCCCAATCAGCACAACCCACAACCACAAGAATAATCAATATCACCACCATTCCTCAACCACTACCATCATCAAACCATAAGAAGGAAGGAGGAAGGGAGCAAGGGGGAAGAGCAGGACCTGCAGAACCAAGGTCATCACATTACCAGTCATCAAGCCCACAAGAAGGATGAGCAAGCTCAGAGTTCATATCATCATCGCTTGCAAGCCGATCGCAGTGAGGGTGTAGAGGAGAGTACCAGCGCAGAGCCAGCACTACAATCCTCTTCCCCATCCTTATCTCAACAGGAGGTAACCCTCAGTTAGATCTCAGTGCTTCACACTTGTGCACATCAATCATGCATAGAGCATCCCTCTTTAGCCCTCAGTTTGCATTTCATCACAGAGCAATAGGGGGGATAGAAGATAGGGAGCCTTATACCTTAAGGGTTCTAGGGCAGCTGGCCATTTCATCATTTAGGCTTCATTAACCTCATTAGCAAGCCTCTTAGCCACATCCACCACGCATTGCTCATGCATAAGCACAATAAACTCACATCAGTATAAGCAAATCAACAAAATTAATTAAATCAAAACAAGTTTTGAGAGGAAGGTTAGAGAGTAAGGGGGGTTTGGAGGTTTGTAGCAGCAGTGGAGGTCGGGGCGGCGGCGCAGCCAAGCCAACCAGCGATGGCAGTACATGCACGTGAGGAGGAGGCCAGACGCCGTGAGGCAGCCTGCCTTGGCCGCGTCGAGGAGAGAGCAACCTGAGGCGGCGAGGTCTCAAGCGGGGAGAGATCTGGGGAGGAGCAGAGGCAGGCGGGCCAAAGCGCAGAGTGGGCCGGAGGCTGGAGGTGGAGCCGAGGCGGGAGGTGGCGATGGCGGTGGCGAGCCTGAGGACCGACGCGGGAGCCGGCAGCATCTGAGGAGGAGGCGGAGCGTGGGGAACGAGATGGCGGTCGGCACGTGGGTGGGGCGGCATCATCGGCAAGCAAGCCTGGGCCGGGCGCCACCAGAACTGGAGGTGGCGGTCAAGAGGGCCAAAGGCAAAGGCAAGCTGGCTTAGAAGAGGAGGCCGTCGGTAGGAAACCATGGGGGAGATTTGAGGAGGAAGGAGGAGAAATTGGGGGAAGTAATGGAAAAGAAGAGCAGGCCCTGGGTGTGTGTGGCGGCCGTGGGAGATAAGAGAGAGAAAGGGTAGGTGAGAGGTAGTAGGGTAATTAGGGTTTTGGTGGTAGAGATTAGGTAGAAGTGAAATTAGGATTAGGGTTTAGGTGGGAATTAAAGAGAGGATTAAGAAAAAGATTAAGAATAAGAAAAGATTAAGTAAAGAATTAGAAATTCGGTATTAAGGTAACCTCTACGGAGTATTGTTAGTATTGGTAAAATTAGCAGTAGGATTAAACACCAGTATCAATGGTTTCCAACGCTGTGTAATTTTGGGCCTAACGCATTTAATTAAAGCTGTGTATGGATAAATATCAATAGTTCGATAGGTGAAATAAAAGCACGAAAGCACGTAAAAATTGATTTGGAATTTTTGCAAATAGTATAAGTTACCGATAGAACTCCCTAAATTAGATAATGATCAGTCGCAATTAGATAGGCGTAGTTGCATGCAAATACATGTAGTGTTTTATTTTTGTACGCTTAAATGCATGATTAGGCACACTCCATCATAGAACCGTCGGCTAGAACACCCTCAATTAGGAAGTGCTAATTTAGCAGGAGATCCGGAAAAATGTTATAAAATTTAAAATATGCCAAAAATGAAATCATGCTAATTAATTAAATTAAAGCAGTCCCGAGTATTTGTAGAAAGTTAAACAATCGCATGTTGATTTAAGCAACATAATTAATTAGAAGTTTTGCAGAGTAGAATATAATTGACTTAATAAAATGTGCGTGTGAGTAGTATTTCATTTCTCGTTAGTTTAAACATGAACTTAAGCATTTTCGACCCTAGAGCGAGTAATTAGTAGAACGACCGTAGTGGGGAGTGCTAACCTCACGGGGGTTCTGAAAAGGTTATTAAATGAAAATCCACTAACGAAAAGGATCATCAAATCAGTATGCACTGCACCTAGTCGCACATATTCTTTGCTAAATAGTTAATTATGTATTTATTATTTACACCGTCATTATAAATTGCAGCGGGTGAACCAACAAGAGTAGATAATATCGATTTCGTCAATGATGATCTCTTCTACAGTTCCACAGGCAAGCTACTCCCTTGATCATAAACATAGCTATTTTAAATATAAAATGTATATTGCTCTATCATTATGTATTGCATCAAAACTATTTTCTCAAAACTAAATTGGATTTGAATGAAATTAGGAAGATAAGAAATGAAATGAAGGAAAAGAATGAAATGAAAGCTAATGGGTTGGTAAAAGGGGGCCCAGGTGAGGAAACACGACGACGACGATGATGATGAGGTAAGAGGTGGGCCCCTTTTTACGGATGGTATAATATAAGGACCAACAAAACTCTTACTCGGTCAGAGGCCGTAATTCAGTACCAACCATTTTCCTGTTTCGACGGGCAGAAAGGTTACCTCTTTACGTAATTACGTTCTCCACAATGGGTTGCAAGGTGGAGTGTTGGGTATTGGGCCGATCCGACCCAACCAACATTACCGGAAACTCGGTGGATGACGGAGGTCACGTCTCTGGACACCGACGGAAAGTAATGGGTGGAGGCTTAATCACGTAAATAAGCGTTACGTATTACGAACCCGAACCTGCATCAAAGGAAATGCAGGGAACCCGGTTCATTTAGATCTCAGAATTACTATGGGTAAAGTGGTACAAGCCTGCGTAGTGCTATACAAATCATGAATTCATGCCAGTCTCCTGGATTGGAGTCTACGGGAACCGCCGGGAGTCTTTCTTCTCTCCGAGTAATCAAGTAGTCTCTTCAGAAGTAAAATTGCAACCTAAGTTTTGAAAACTATTTTTAGAAGAAGAGATGAGGTAGGAATTTTGATAAGGACGAAATTTAGAGTCATCAAATGCATTTTAGCTATTAATGCTTGCTGAGTACACTATAGTACTCACTCTTACTATCTCTCCCCTTGCTTAGTTCCTAATCCGACCGGGAGTTATCCCGAGTGGGATCGATGAGGAATTTTTGCAGGTACCGAAAAGGCCGCAGGTGATGAGGGCTTTGGGTACGAGGAGTAGAACAAGGTGATCGCCTCATTCGACTCGTGGGACGAGAAGACCGTCGGAAAAACCTAGCAGTAATTAGCGGGAAGTGTTTTCCCCTTTGTAGTTAAATAATTGTATTCATAACCCTAGACTTGTATGGCTACTGTTGAAATAAAGAGCAGTTTCTATTTTATTGTTCTGCTACGTTATCTCTGATAAATGGCTTACTATTCGTAGGAGCAGTGTTCTACTAGGCAAATGAATAGTAATCCGTATGCCTAAGTGTGATTACCCTTGGGGTAATGACACGGGGCGTCGCATTATTGCAGCCCAAGGCTGTCTATATTTGTATAACAGCCTGTGTATCGACTTGTGATACTTCTTTACTCCTTGTAATTTATTACTAGTGCTATTAGGAGTAATAGCTTAGTGAGAGTACTTGGAGGAATTGGCCACTTGGAGACATAGCGAACAGGAAGCACGGCGATGGAGATCACCATGTGAAACAGTCATAATATATCACGATGCAATGTGATTGTGTGGATATCATGGGGATATGCCTGAGATCTTAGGATGATGTTACAATTGGCAATGTCGTTGACGGTTTGTCGAATCACGTGTTTTTCGGCAAAGTTTGATTTTGTCGGGGCCTCTGGCGGTCGGCCGCCATGGTGGCGGTCGACCGGCCATGCCATCTTGACTTGGTTTTTGAAATGGTCCTCGGCGGTCGAGGCCAGACCAAAGTGGCGGTCGGCCGGCGATGGAAGCGGTCTGACCGGCCTTGTTTGAGCGGTCAGACCGGCCATTGCAATCTTTGTGGAATTTGGAGCTGGGCCAAAAATAGAAGGTGTAGGCAAGTGAGAAGGTGTTTCTGTACTTGGTTTCATAATTTTTGGAGCTTCGAGCAAAAGTTCTATTGGTTTGAAAATTCCAAGAGGGTTTTAGATTTCGGGATGGAAATTTTGGTTAAATCATGGGTGGCGGTCGAGGCCGACCTTTGGTGGCAAGGGCTCGGCCGGCGAGAGCGTCGAGCCGGCCAAGGTGGCGGTCGACCGGTGTAATGTTGTTTCGTCGTCCTTCGAGGCGATGTTTTCTTGTTAGGTCAAGTTCATGGGTTTCATGGCATATGTGTTGCATGATGCATGTTTTGACTAACGTGGGTCAAGTTGTGAAGAACTTGTTCCGGATTCGTTTGCTTGTCTATTCTTTGTGCGAGGTTGCTTGGTGGTCAACGACGGTCAGCAGCGAGGATGATCGGGACTAGGCTTGGAGAGCCGAGGTCGAGCGATCGGCGATCTTTGGGTGAGGTCAAAGAACTCAAGTGTGGTGCGAGAATGGACAAGGGTAACCGAACAGGCGATTCGATCTGTTGGATTCGATCAAGCGGCGGCGGGGTCGTGCAAGTGCCATGGTGGTTTCGGTGGGGCCGGGATGGGAGAGACTTGCCGACATGAAGAGAGCCACCGGATCAACCTACGCGGCGAAGCATGGAGGTGCTTCATGAAGATGGGACTCGGTCTTTGCAAAAAGATCGAGAAGGGGTATTTTGGTAATTTTACCAAATACCACCTTGGTGACCTTTTGCCAACTCACGGCGCAAAGATGGTGCAAGGTGAAGCGGATTAGGTCAAAAGATGAAGACGGCGCTTTAAAACGCGTGCGTATGTGTCCCGTTTGTTTTGGGCCTTAACGGGAGCCCATTAGGGTTACTCTTCTAGAAGGTCTAGGCCTCCACTATAAATAGAGGAGGGAGGTGGCTGCACCCCCTCAACCCTTTCATTACTTGTAAACCCTAGTTTTGCTTTTGTGCTTAGGGAGTTGATAGTTGGAGGTTAGGGTTCTAGAGAGTTGGATTTGATTTCGTGCTCATGTATTGAGTCTTTGTCCTCCATTGATGGAGTGGCTGTAAACCAATACCATATCAAATCAATCCAAAGAGATTTCTCTCAAGAATGAATCTATTCTCTCTTTTCTCTCTATTTGGTGATTTTGAGTCTTTCTTTGATCCATGAGTTTTGCTTGGTTTCTTGCCGTGATCTAACTTGCTGGGACATGTGGGAACCTATCTAGGATCATCTTGATCATCAATCACCCACGAGCAAGTCTCTAGATCATATTTTGCATTTGGCTCGGTTTTGAACCTCCTTCGCTCAAACTGAAAAAGATAGGAACTTTGGCATGGATCTTTGAAATCTTTGATTGGAATAGGTTCCTAATATCTTTAGGAAGGTGTGGTTCAAATTTCGTGAAGTTTGGCCTTACGGATCAAAAGTTAGGTCGTTTTTTTTTGGATTGTCGGGCTGATTTTGCTGATTTTCTGTTCACCGTCGGAGCGGTCGACCGCCCAAATCGAGGTCGAACCGCTAGGCAAACCGGTCGAGACCGCCTGTGAGAGGTCGAGACCGCCCAACACTTTGAGATTTGAGTTTTGGTTGTTTTGGGTGTTTTGCTTTGGGGTTTGATTGGATTCAATACTAGTCTTCATTTGTCTTGGTATATCGATCTTCATAGCTTCCATAGCTATTGGAGTGACATTTGTGTTGAATCCATCTTTTGTGAAAAAGTGGCGTGCTCCTATTCACCCCCTCTAGTCGCCTTTTCGGTCCAACAAGTGGTATCGAGCCGGTTAGTTCAATCTTGATCTTAGGTCACTTGAACTGGCGATGGATAAGTACTCGACCAAGCCGCATGTCTTGATGGGCTCGACTATGCCTATTGGAAGAATCGGATGCGAGTCTTCCTTGAGAGCGAAGGACAAGCTATATGGGAGGTTGTTCGATCCTCATTCGTTTTGCCGGAAGTTACTCATGGCTTCAAAGACCCTCTTGGCTAACAACAACAAGGCAAAGAACCTTCTATATCTTTGGGCTTGGTAGGCAAGAGTACGATAGGATTTGCAATCTTGCGATCAAGACATGAGATTTGGCACACCTCGAAACTTACCATGA
Source organism: Phyllostachys edulis (assembly GCA_036346405.1). Taxonomy (NCBI): domain Eukaryota; kingdom Viridiplantae; phylum Streptophyta; class Magnoliopsida; order Poales; family Poaceae; genus Phyllostachys; species Phyllostachys edulis. The sequence goes on from CM070552.1 coordinate 11,547,053, forward strand.
GGATCGTCCCGGATCAAGCAAGTGCGTCGAGAATGTCTACAAGCGAGAGTACAACAAATTTGAGATGCGTCTGGTGAGAGCATCGATGGCGTCTTTACTCGCTTTAACAAGGTGATCAATCGGATGAAAGTCATTGACATTGAGTACTCTCAATCGAGAATGCCACCCACCTCTTGGGTGCAATCAACACCAAGGAGTGGGAGATGAAGGCAAGCGCCATAGAGGAGAACGTCGATCTCTAATCTCACTTTGGAGCTGCTTTATAGCAAGCTAAAACTCATGAGATCAAGAGAGGCGGTAATCCTAAGAAGGATAACATGGCTTTGGTGGCTGATCCTCTCAAAGGGACTCATGATGATTCTTTTGAGTCTTCTGCTGGTTTTTCTCTTGCGTGTTTATCTGCTATTCAAGAAGAAGAGTTTGAGAGTCTTCCTGAGGCTGATTTAGCTCTTTTAGCCAAGAAAGTCACACGGGCATATAACAATGTCAGAAACAGAAAGAGAGGTGGCCCCGTGACATGCTATGAGTGTGGAGAGCTATATCACATCCGACCAACGCCCCAAAATTTGAAAGGTAAGGGCAACCACAAGATTGAGAAACACACCTGGAAGAAGCCTAAAGGGGCAAGTCCAAGTATGATCTTTGCCAAGCTCATGAAGGCTGCTCACCGAGTCCTTGCCGCTTTTGGAGATCAATCCATGAGCGATGTGGACTCCGGGAGTGAGGAGGACAAGGAGGAGGAGATGTCTCAAGACAAGAAGGGAAAGGCCAAGGATTTCACTGGTATATGCTTCATGGCCGACTCCGTCGACGCCAATGACGACGATGAGGATTGGCGTGGAAGGGGGAAGAACACATGGTTCGTCGACTCCGGGTGTTCACGCCACATGACCGGAGACTCAAGATGGTTCACCTCCTTCACGCGATCAACCGGTGATGACCTCATCACCTTTGGAGATGATACACAAGGGCGCATTGAAGGAACTGGAATGATTAGGGTGAACGACAAGTTCATTCTCAAGGACGTCGCGCTTGTGTCTAAGCTAAGGTACAATCTCCTTTCTGTCTCACAGCTTCTTGATGATGGATATGAGACTCGTTTTAAGAAGAATGCCTGTCGTGTGCTTGATTCTTTTGGTGAGCTCGTTTTTGGGATTTCTAGAGTTGCTAGAATTTTTGGAGCTGATTTTTCTGAGTCTCTTGCTGGATCCCTTAAGTGCTTAATTGCTTCTTCTTCCGATATCGACTTTGGCAATCGCGGTTGGGGCACATTGGTTTTGATCATCTAACACGAGTTAGCGGCCTTGATCTCATGAGAGGTTTGCCTAAACTCAAAGCATCAAGGATCTTGTTTGTCGCCTGTAGGCATGGCAAGCAAGTTGCCGCCACACCTGTCATTGACTATGGTTATGACCGACGGACCGGACACGCTTGCTTCATATGGATCTTGTTGGTCTGCTAGGGTTCGGCCGGTCGGTGGCAATTGGTACATTCTTGTCATAGTCGATGATTTTTCGAGATACTCTTGGGTGTTCTTTCTTGCTTGAAGGATGAGGCTTTTGATCATTTTCATGATCTTGTTCTTCGTTTGGCTTCTGAACTTCCTGGTGCCTTGAGAGCGATCCGCAGTGACAATGGCACGGAGTTCAAGAATGCTTCTATTGCCTCTTTTTGTCTTTGCCGAAGCGATTGAGCATCGAGTTCTCTTCTCCACACGTCCCTCAACAAAATGGCGTTGTGGAAAGGAAGAACAAGACTCTAGTTGAGATGGCTAGAACGATGCTGGATGAGTATAGCACACCGAGGAGATTTTGGGCCGAAGCTATTGCTACAGCTTGCCATATTTCAAACCGTGTCTTCTTGAGACCGTCTTTGGGCAAGACTTCATATGAGCTTCGTTTTGGTAGAAAACCCTCTGTCTCTCATTTTCGGGTCTTTGGATCGAAGTGTTTTATTCTCAAGACAGGAAACCTAGATAAATTTGAATCAAGGACTTGTGATGGTTTATTTCTAGGTTATCCCGCTCATTCGAGGGTTTTCGGTTTTTAATGTTGAAACTAACATTGTCCAGGAGACATGCAATGTTACTTTTGATGAGACTAGCCCTGGAGCTAGATCCGATGTTTCAGGTGACTTACAGGTGACAGAGAGCATTTTTGTTGAAGAAGATGAGGATGAACTTGATCTTGCTCCTCCACCATTCTTGATGTTCTGTCCAAGCCTCAAGCTCTGAACCCGTGACGATCGCTTCACCTCCAATTGAGGCTCCTGCTGCATCTTTGTCGTCAGCAGTACCTGCAGAGGTCGAGGAGACGCTATCTCCCCCAGGCGCTCCTTTGCACATTCAGAAGCAACACCCTCCGGATTAGATGATTGGTAATCTCCATGAGCGAGTCACTCGCTCCAGGTATCATGATCCAAGTCTTTTCTCTCACTCTGCATTTGTAGTTTCTTTTGAACCCAAAGATATATCACATGCTTTATCTGATGCTAGTTGGGTCAATGCCATGCATGAGGAGTTAGAGAATTTTGAAAGAAATAAAGTTTGGAACCTTGTAGAACCTCCTAGTGGACATAATGTTATTGGAACCCGTTGGGTGTTTAAAAATAAACAAAATGAGGATAGTTCTGTGGTTAGAAACAAGGCTAGGTTGGTAGCTCAGGGTTTTAGCCAGGTTGAGGGGTTAGATTTTGATGAGACCTTCGCTCTGTTGCTAGATTAGAAGCCATTAGCATCTTGCTTGCATTTTTGCATCTAAAGGTTTTAGGTTGCATCAAATGGATGTTAAGAGTGCCTTTACGAATGGTTTTATAGAGGAGGAAGTGTATGTTAGGCAACCCCTGGTTTTGAGAATCCCAAGCACCACGATCATGTATTTAAGTTATCCAAAGCCTTATATGGTCTTAAACAAGCCCTAGAGCACGGTATGATAGACTTAAGACCTTCTTGCTTAAGAATGATTTTGAAATGGGAAAAGTAGATAAGACTCTTTTCATTCTTAGGCATGGCAATGACTTCTGCTTGTTCGGATATATGTTGATGATATTATCTTTGGTGGTTCCTCTAATGCTCTTGTTTCAGCTTTTTACGAGACCATGTCCAGGAATTTGAGATGAGCATGATGGGAGAACTCAATTACTTTACGGGGCTACAAATCAAGCAATGCAAGGAAGGATCTTCATCCATCAAGCGAAGTACACCAAGGATTTGCTCAAGCGTTTTGATATGGGTGATCGCAAGCCGATCGCCACTCCCATGGCGACTTATCGCTGGATCGAGATGAGGAAGGAGAAGCCGTGGATCAACGCGAGTACTGCATGACATGATCGGCTCCCTCACAGACTTGATCGCCTCAAGACCGGACATCCACTTGGCAGTGCCTCCTCTGCTTTGAGTTTGAGGCCACCGAGGACTTCACATCGCCAAGCCGTTAAGCGCATTTTCGGTATTTACACTCTACCCTTGATTATGGCATTTGGTATTCTTGTTCTTCTTATTTGTCCATTCGGGGTTTTGATTCTGATTTTCTTGGTAGTAGGCTAGATAGGAAGAGCACTCCGGCACATGTCATTTCTTAGGCACTTCTCTTGTCTCTTGGTCATCTAGGAAGCGTCTTACATTGCACAATCCACTTCTTGAAATTTGAATATGTAGTCAAGCTAGTTCTTTGTAGTCGATTTTGTGGATGGTCTCCACACTTAAGGATTTTGGGTTAACTTTTGCTAGTGTTCCTCTCTTACGTGACAACACTTCGCTATTAACATTGCTAAAAATCCAATTGCAACATTCTAGGACCAAACACATAGACATTCGCTATCACTTCCTTAGAGACCACGTTGAGAAGGGTGATATTGTCTTTGCATTTTGTGGAGTCCGAGGCTCGATTAGCGATATCCTCACCAAGCCTTTAGACCCAACAAGGTTTGCCACCTTGAGGAGTGAGTTAGGGGTAATTTATCCCTATGGGTTGGTTTGAGGGGGAGTTGGATCTTTTCCGATCTTTTCTTGTTCTTTTGGTCTTTTATTGATCTTCTTTTTGATCTTTTTGATCTTGTTAGGTTTTTTTAGGCTTTTTGAGCTTTTCTTGCATCTCATTGTATCATATTGCATTCATATGAAAAATCCAAAAAGATGCATTGTAATATAAGCTTTTCTGCTTATCTTTTAAAATTGATGAAGCTTTGCTTATTACCCTTTGGAGCTTTAGTGTTTCAATTCTTGCTCAATGCCATGTCTAGTTCTTTGACTTGCTAGAATTATCATGCTTTCACATGTGTAGCTAAGTCTTTGCTGTATGAGCTAGAACTTGAAAAACAACTTGAACTAAGAAATTAGCAATTTGTGAATTGTTTAGCCAGTTGCGCAATTAGTGCTCCTTTTGTGACATTGGCCCTGTCAAAATTGCTTTGTTAGCTCTTGAATCTAGCTTTGACCATTACTTGAGCTTCTTGTGTTCTTGAGAATCTAAAACTGCTCTTGTGAAAAATGAAAAATCAATATTCAAGATTGTCTTTTGCTTAAATTGTGCCAAACTACTCTTACGAGACTGCATGTCAAAGACATGAACTTGGAGATAGTTTGATGATCCAGACGATCTCATGGGGACTGCTTGTCTGGCCCGACATGAACCTCAAGATTTGTCGCATACTGGTAGAAGCTTAGGAAGAGGTTGTGGATGGCTCCTAGTCCAGGATCTACTTCACTAAGATATACCTTTAATCAACTTTTGGTCGAAGCTTAGGATGAGTTTGTGGATGGCTCCTAGTCCAGGATCTTGTCACTAAGTTAGACCATTAGTCAACTTCAATATTCATTGCAAATGAAAAACAGTTGAAAAATGGGCGTTTGAGAAATTTGAGCAAAATGATTCAATTCAGGACCTATTTGTCTCTTAATGTGGTCATTGTTAGCTTTTGGATCTCATGTTGACATTTTGACATGGCCAGTATCATTTTAGGATCCCTGTTGATGAACTTGCTAGATTTGAAGCTTTGCTTAAAATGCTAAAATTCATTGCTTTATATTGAGCCCTCTTGCTTAGCTTTGTTATATATGTCTTATCATGATCTTGCTAGCGTTGTTAGGCTTGATATGTTGTTTGTGCAACTTTAGAAATGCTAACTTGTTCTTTTGGATAATCTCCAAAGCTTCTTGTTCTCAACAATTGAAAAATACAAAAAAATTGAAACCACTCCATTGCATTTCATGCATGCTCCATCTTATGCTTTTTCCTCATTCTGCATTTGTCATCTCTGGACGAGAGGAAGGCGTGATTCCTTGATGACTCCATTGTCAAAGGGGGAGAAGATATTGTAAAAATGTTAAAAAGGGCAGAAGTTGTTTGGGGAGAAGATGTTTGAAAAAGGGGGAGCTACTTGGAGAAAAATTGAAAATCTGAGGATCATAGTGAGGGGGAGTTTCTTATTTGCATTCTTATGGTTTTATTGTCATTTCTGAACTAGAATTGCAATTCTTGATCCTCACAATGATCAAAGGTCATATCGAACAATTGTTCTTTCATATGGACCTTAAGTGAGATTTTGACACCTTTCTGGAATTTGAAGCTTTCATGCTTTCTTTTGCCGTATCTCACTTGCTGATACTATTCTGGAGCCAGCTTGGTCATTTCCTTTGCTTTTTCTTGCATTTGGACCAAGTTGTGCCTTTGAGCGAAAACGACGTGTTTTTACTTTTCAAACCTTTAAATTTGCATTTGTGGAAAATTGCCAATGTGTTCATCAAGGGGGAGATTGTGGATATCATGGGGATATGCCTGAGATCTTAGGATGATGTTACAATTGGCAATGTCGTTGACGGTTTGTCGAATCACGTGTTTTCGGCAAAGTTTCAGTTTTGTCAGGCCTCTGGCGGTCTGACCGGCCATGGTGGCGGTCAGACCGGCCATGCCTTGACTTGGTTTTTCTGAAATGGTCCTTCGGCGGTCGATCCAGACCAAAGTGGCGGCTCGGCCGGCGATGGAAGCGGTCTGACCGCCTTGTTTGAGCGGTCAGACCGGCCATTGCAATCTTTGTGGAATTTGGAGCTGGGCCAAAAATAGAAGGTGTAGGCAAGTGAGAAGGTGTTTTTGTACTTGGTTTCATAATTTTTGGAGCTTCCAGGCAAAAGTTCTATTGGTTTGAAAATTCCAGTAGGTTTGATTTCGAGGATGGAAATTTTGGTTAAGTCATGGACTGGCGGTCGACCGACCTTTGGTGGCGGCCCGGCCGTGAGAGCGAGCCGACCGGCCAAGGTGGCGGTCTGACCGGTTGTGAGTTGTTTCGTCCGTCCTTGAGGCGGCGATGTTTTCTTGTTAGGTCAAGTTCATGGGTTTCATGGCATATGTGTTGCATGATGCATGTTTTGACTAACGTGGGTCAAGTTGTGAAGAACTTGTTCCGGATTCGTTTGCTTGTCTATTCTTTGTGCGAGGTTGCTTGGTGGTCAACGACGGTCAACAGCGAGGATGATCGGGACTAGGCTTGGAGAGTGAGGTCGAACGATCGGCGATCTTTGGGTGAGTCAAAGAACTCAAGTGTGGTGCAGAATGGACAAGGGTAACCGAACAGGCGATTCGGTCGGCTGGTTCGATCAAGCGCGAGGTCGGTGCAAGTGCCATGGTGGTTTCGGTGGGAGCCGGATGGGAGAGACTTGTCGACATGAAGAGCCCCACCGATCAACCTACGTGGCGAAGCATGGAGGTGCTTCATGAAGATGGGACTCGGTCTTTGCAAAAGATCGAGAAGGGGTATTTTGGTAATTTTACCAAATACCGTCTTGGTGACCTTTTGCCAACTCACGGCGCAAAGATGGTGCAAGGTGAAGCGGATTAGGTCAAGAGATGAAGACGGCGCTTTAAAACGCGTGCGTATGTGTCCCGTTTGTTTTGGGGCTTAACGGGAGCCCATTAGGGTTACTCTTCTAGAAGGTCTAGGCCTCCACTATAAATAGAGGAGGGAGGTGGCTGCACCCCCTCAACCCTTTCATTACTTGTAAACCCTAGTTTTGCTTTTGTGCTTAGGGAGTTGATAGTTGGAGGTTAGGGTTCTAGAGAGTTGGATTTGATTTCGTGCTCATGTATTGAGTCTTTGTCCTCCATTGATGGAGTGGCTGTAAACCAATACCATATCAAATCAATCCAAAGAGATTTCTCTCAAGATGAATCTATTCTCTCTTTTTCTCTCTATTTGGTGATTTTGAGTCTTTCTTTGATCCGTGAGTTTTTGCTTGGTTTCTTGCCGTGATCTAACTTGCTGGGACATGTGGGAACCTATCTAGGATCATCTTGATCATCAATCACCCACGAGCAAGTCTCTAGATCATATTTTGCATTTGGCTCGGTTTTTGAACCTCCTTCGCTCAAACTGAAAAAGATAGGAACTTTGGCATGGATCTTTGAAATCTTTGATTGGAATAGGTTCCTAATATCTTTAGGAAGGTGTGGTTCAAATTTCGTGAAGTTTGGCCTTACGGATCAAAAGTTAGGTCGTTTTTCGTTTCGGATTGTCGGGCTGATTTTCCTGTTCACCGTCAGGAGCGGTCAGACCGCCCAAATCGAGAGTCGAACCGCTAGGCAAACCGGTCGACCGCCTGTGAGAGGTCGACCGCCCAACACTTTGAGATTTGAGTTTTGGTTGTTTTTGGGTGTTTTGCTTTGGGGTTTGATTGGATTCAATACTAGTCTTCCGCTGTACTGGTATATCGATCTTCATAGCTTCCATAGCTATTGGAGTGACATTTGTGTTGAATCCATCTTTTGTGAAAAAGTGAGCGTGCTCCTATTCACCCCCCCTCTAGTCGCCTTTTCGGTCCAACAGATTGTTTGTGTGAGAGCCGCTGGGCGATTTAACTTGTAATGCTTAATCCTCCAATTGATCCTATCATCACAAATTAAATTTCCCCGCTCTCGGTGCATTATGTACCTCCCAGGAGCGGTACACATACATCTTCACATCATAGTATCAAACCTTACACAGTTAATCATTATATTGCAAGATAAAATATCAATCACGCAACGGAAAACAATAAATAAACTGAAATTAAACCATAAAATAACCAGCGATGGAGTCCCAATGGCTTGCCATAACCTGCAGGGCAACCGACTGGGGTTAAAACCTTAGCAAATCGACGTTTCCTGCGTATCTTTCCTTACTCGAATTGATCTCAATACCTGCTGTCCAGATTAATAAAAGCAAACAGTGAGTACACGTATGTACTCCGCAAGACTTGTAGTGTATCGCAAATGTTATATTAGATGCATGGCTATCAAAGGAAGAGGCTACTATACTAGGCAATTTTTAGCAAGATATCATATTTAGATTCAAATGGCAGCGAGTAAAACATTTTAAATACTTAGATAACAGCAAGGTAACATATCATAATCCCTCACATCAATCTATGATCACAATCTCATAACCGTAAAGTAACAATTCAATATTTTTCACAATAATCAATGATCACCAAAACTCATACCCTTCCCAATTGCTCCTAAACCCAATTATCAGATTCTATCTATCAGACCACCCGAGGAAACACCACATGGCAGGCTATCATTCGCAACTGAACCATGGGTGAACCTCAAAATAATGGGAAACACCACATGGCAGGCTATTGTTCGCAACTGAACCATGAGTGACCCTTAACAATATCAATGGGAAGCATCACGTGGCAAGCTATCGTTCACAACTGAACCACGGATGACCCTGGTAACAACAATAATGGGAAACACCACATGGCAGGCTATCGTTACTTATCCCGAACCATGGGTGACCACGAACACATCCGTGACGAAGCTATCGTTATAATCGAACCACGGGTGACCCTTAGTAACGACAATGGGATACACACCATGGCAGGCTATCGTTTGCAACTGAACCATGGGTGCCCCTGACAACATCAACAATAGGAAACACCGTATGGCAGGCTATCATTCGCAACTAAACCACGGGTGATCCTAACAACAACAATGGGAAACACACCATGGCAGACTATCATTCGCAACTAAACCACGGGTGCCCCTAGTAACAACAATAATAGGTACAACAATTTGTGGTTTGGTAGAAAGAACACAACCTATCACCCGTCCAAGTCCAACCCAGAATATCCACAATCCAACAAGTTCACAACAACCAGATTCAAGATCTGAACACAATCCTCAAGTCCAACAAAATTCAATTTAACACATTCCTCAAATTCCAACATAATTCGATTAACACAATCCTCAAATTTCAACATGATTCAATTCTCTTCGGCCGATGGACTAGCTCCATCAACCACTTTCGACTACAACTACTAGCATGGCTAAGCATCGATCTATCCTACAATAGAAAATTTCCCATACATATATATCCTAAGTAACAAAGGAATAATGGGATATCAACATTCAAGGAGGGTAATGCGACAATTAGGAATTTCACTATTTCTACCCACGAACATAATTTCCAAAGTAGCATGCATACATACGGTTGCAAAACAAAGTATATTAAGTAAAATGCTGGGATCAATATGATCAAAGGGGGTGCTTGCCTTGTTTAGAAGTCCACTTGTTCACTCTTGGAGACGTAATTGTTCATTTCGTGCAAATTCGGAATCTAGAGAGAAAACACGATAGCGAATAAACACCAATAAAGCCGAAAAATCCAAAATGCTAAAAAATGCATGAGATTTACATATTAGTGAGATTATGATGTTTAGATGCATTTAGGTATAGATTTTAGTTTAATTGAAGTTCATATGAATTTCTTATGGACTTTTGAAATTAATTCAATTTCTAGTGTAACCATAATGACGGACGATACCTAGAGCCTAGGTGATGTGGTTCTCCTTAACAGGACACCTAGTACTCACAAATACTCTCTCCAGGCATTCTATGTATACCACCACGATGATCATATAGTCAAAATCAAATACACTACTATTTAATTTCTAAAGAACTTTTCTAATTACTCTCCTAATTACTGGTCATGTTCATTAGTTAACCCCAACAATTTGATTTAATTAGCCAACTAACTGCGCATATGCTAACTGGATACTCAAAGATCTGTGACAGTATCATACCACTAGCTAGCTATGAGAGATGGCCTCTAGTTCATATTTGCCTTAGCAGGATACTGACAACATACAAGTGACCATGCTCAAATATCAACTTATCTCCTCTATGCAACTATTTAACAAAAGGGAGGTGCTGCTAGCTGACCACCTACAAAATCATCTTTCAAAATAGCTAAACCATTTATTATCAAATGCATTACTTACACACTAATCACAAACCTATCTCTGATTAACCAAAGACAGAAAGAGAGTGAAAGGGAGAGCTACTGCCAGCTGAGATACATGGCAGACAACAAATCCCCCAACTTGTCTTCAGTTGACCATCTAATCCCATAATTGAATTCACTTCTTAAGTTAAATGATATTAGTATTCATCCCTAGGTTAATTACTTAGTGCACTTATCACCTAACCTTCAAAATGAAAGATCCACTGAAAGTTGCTCTAAGAGAACATAGCCTATCAGTCCACTGTCATTTGCGAGATTTCACCTCTATAAGCCCTTAGATTATCCTTTCAGTTTAACTGGGTGTTGCAGACTACTAAATGCTGTCAACAATTTTAATCCCTAGATTTAGCTATTGACTTTACTCGTTTTTCAGATTTAAGTTGATGTTGGCAGATCATTGTTCAACAAATTGGATTTAAGAGAAATTTCTAACTTCTTTGCAACAACAATTTCAAAAGCCCAATGACAACACTAAGTATCTTGAGTTACTACTCATGTAACCTACAACAACAAAAGTTGGTGAGCTAAAATGCTAATCTAGACTCCTTCAACTCAAACTCCCAAGAGCTAATTAGGTTGAGTGGCTCAAATGACACTTTCAATATTTGATAGCTAACAGTAGAGGTCCTTGCAATTGAGTTTCACTGACAACAACCTTTTACAGCGCTAAACTAAGAGTGTGAGCTAACTAAACTTGCCAATTCAATTATTCATTTGTTAAGCAATCTTTCTTAAGTGATTTAAGAATCATTGAAAAGTTTTAATGGCTTTTGAATACAGAGAGAGGAAGACTCTAACACAGAGAACAGAAACAGTGAAACTAGCGCAGGGAGCTCGGGGTGGGTCGTCATGGTGAAGAGGAGTGGTCGGAGGCGGCACCCACCAAAATGGGTTTTCCGGAGCACGAGGAGGCTAGGGGTGGCGGGGGCGCGGCTGGAGCTACACGGTGGCGGCGCGGTGAGGGAGCACGGAGGTCGGCCGTGGAGGCGACAAGGCGCGATGGCGCCGAAGAAGAAAAGGAGGAAAATTAGGGCACGCATGAGTATGAGGAGGCCCAGAGGAACTCACCAGGACCGGTAGCGGCGATGGGGAGGAGCCGCGGATCGGTCCACGGTGACCCGGGGCGGCGTGAGGTGGTCCTCGACGGCGGCGACCTGGAGAAGATGAGAGCACAAATTAGTGCTAGGGGAAGGTAACGTGAAGGTAGGCGATGCTCAGGAAGGGAGGAATCAGAGAGGGAGTCCTCGGAGGAGGCGTAGCAGTGGAAATGGCGGTGGCAGCTGTGGTCGGGGAAGAAGGTGGATGCGTGGTTCCCTGGTGGTGTTATCTCCCAATTGACCGAGGAGATTTGCTCCTCGTGGCGAAGGGCGCGCCGTGACGCGACTGCAGGTGGTCGGAGCTAGCTGGAGCGGCCGGGGCGGCTACGAGCGGCTCGGCGGCCGAGCGGAGCGCGCGCTTGAGCTCAGCATCCTTGACGTGCAGCAGAGAAAGGTGGAGGAAAGGAATGGAAAGGGGGCAATGGAGGGCTGCGGCACTGCCTCTTGTAGGGAGCGGCGGAAACAGTGAGGTAGCCGGCGGTATGGGCAACAGGAATTCGTGGCGGCGTGCATGGCGCCATGGCCTGCTGCGTGGAAGGGATGATCTGCATGTGGGCCAAGGGAGGAAGAAAGGTGTGGTGCGCCGGTTTTTGACCGATTGGGTTCGGCTGCATCGAATGGTCCAGCCCGTGGAACAGTAAACAAGATAATTGAAAAGAAAAGGACTAAGGAAGGATTGAGAAAAAGAATGAGATAGAATTTTAGGGTTAACAAAAATTCTGATATTTTTATTTGGTAATTTCTCAGGCAATGATAGATATAGTTTGATCTTTGTCAGACACTTTAAATTGGGCTTTAAATTGAGTTAGAGGTTTATATTTGTTTTTTTTTCAAATGCATAATTTATGCACATGCTCCAGAAATAACATGAAAAATTTATGAGATGCATATAAATCCCATTTAATAAAAATGAGGATGTGACAGTCTGTGAATGCCTTTATATTCCTGTTCATTTCTATGCATGTTATTTAGTTGCTTTGAATGCTTATAACAAGGTAGAAGTAAAATTCCCTCACATAATATTAAGCTAAATTGATGCTCTCCCAATTAGCTGCACCATCCAAAGTCATGTATTTTAATGGTAGGTCTTCCTAAACCACAGTGCCATTAACTTTTCTTGACTAGATGGGTTTGTGTCGGACACTTACACGCATAGCATTGGTTTAACTTGACAAGATCATTATAACGGTTATGGACCTTGGGGCATAGGGTTGGATGCCAAAGCATAGAGATACTGCATAACAACAAGAGTCATATAGAGATATGATTAGCAAAGGGTTGCTTACCAATTTCACTAATCTTCTAGCAGTGACGACAAAGCTCACTAGTAGATTAACTGATTATAGGTCTTGAATCACTAAATGTCATAAGAGGGATATGGTTTTAGTGGGAGTACCTTTATTAAATTGTTTAATAGAAGTTACTTTTCTTGAACATATGTCTTAGTTTTGCATATTTTATATTATAGATCATGGCACCAATTATTGTACCTACATCCAGTTTTGCTTTACGTTCGATACTTGCAAAGGAAAAACTGAATTGAATAAATTTTGCGGATTGGTCCCGCAACCTAAGAATTGTTCTTAGGTAAGATAAAAAGGAATATGTTCTAGAGGAACCGATTCCAGATGTGCCTGCTGAAAATGTTGCTGCTACTATTAAAAACGTCTATAAAAATGCATGTGATGAGTCCCTTGATGTTAACTATCTCATACTTGCTGCCATGAACTCAGACCTTCAGAAACAGTTTGAGAACATAGAGGCCTATGATTTGATCGTGGTGCTCAAAGACATGTTTAAGACACAAACAAGAACTGGGAGATATGAGATCTCAAAGAAATTGTTTGGTTGTAAGCTAGCTGAGGGTAGTCCGGTGAGCCCACATGTGATCAAAATAGTTGGTTACACACAGACCTTGGAAAAACTTGGTTTTCGCCTTAGTCAAGAGTTGGCTACTGATTTGATTCTTGCTTCGCTTCTTGCAAGCTATGGGCAGTTCATTCTGAACTTCCATATGAATGGCTTAGACAAGAATCTCACTGAGCTACATATGATGCTCAAGACTGCAGAGGACAGTATTAAGAAAAGCAACAATCATACGATGATGGTCCAAAAGAGTACAAGCTTCAAGAAGAAGGCGAAGACTTGGGTCAAAGGAAAGGGCAAGGCTAAATCTTCGGATGGGATCCATATTAACAAGCCTAAGCCCAAGACTAAGTTCGGCTCGACTCAAGAGAATGAATATTTTTACTACAAAGAGCTAGGCCATTGGAAGGGGAACTGCAAGAAATACCTGGCCGATCAGAAAAGGAATGGTGGGACTAAACCTTCCATTTCAGGTATTAATGTTATAGATGTCTTTCTTGCTGATTCTTCCGTTAACTCTTGGGTATTTGATACCGGATTGGTTGCTCATATTTGCAATTTGATGTAGAGTCTAACAAGGAGTAGGAGAGTTGCAAGAGACAAGTGGACCTTCGTGTCAGGAATAAAGCAAGGGTTGCTGCATTCTTGTTGGCCACAAGTTCCTAATGGGTCTCAAGTATGAGACCCCATCATGGATGCCTATATATAGAGGGGCGGTGGCATGGGGTGCAGTGATCCTTTTTGAAGAATTCCCGTATACCCTAACAGCCACGCCTTCCTCATCCAATACCACGCTGCTGGCGCTAGCACTCCATCGCGTGGTGTCCCTGCCTCATATGTATAGATACCTTAGAGGTGTTGTTGCGAAGCATCGGCACTAGGACGATCTGCAACTCGTGACAATTTCAAGAGCAGGAGGAGAAGACGTGCGGCGAGTCATTACTACAAAAAGGCTAATACTGGACGCCTCATTATAGACGGTTGACCAAAACCGTCTGTATTACATGCAATCACAGACGGTTTTGGTTTAGAGACCGTCTATGTTACTGGCTGCGCTAAAAATCGTCTGTGAAGAGGTAATATCATAGACGGTTCTTAACAATAACCGTTTGTGACAATTCTACATATCACAGATGGTTTCAACAAAGAACCGTCCGTGAAACATCACAGACGGTTCTTAACAATAACCATCTGTGATATTACTACATATCACAGATGTTGTTTTGTTATAACCGTCTGTGATAATATCGCTACAGCTCCTGGTTGAAGCCCGATGAGTTTCTTCGTCGCCGATGTGTCTCTTCGTCGCATCCGCTTCGGCTCCCCGATGCGTCTCTTCGTCTCATGCTCTGAATTTATTCATTGTTTTATAAAATGGATCATCCGCCATCGAAGATGATCATCCCTACATACTTATAAAAAAAACAGAAATGGCTGCCTCTTCCTTGTCGCCGGCATTGATGGCCTACCTGGCCGCACTGTACGAGCACCTCTCTCGGTGTACGTTGAACCGTGCCGCGGAAGAACACTGTTTCAATAGTGTCTTCACTCTGTCAACCGAGAATTTGCCGGAGCAGGTGACGGCCACCTTCCGCCGTCTTGACATCCTCCTCCGCCGTGTCTTCCGGGTGATCTCCCACTTTCGGCGAGTTTACCGCGTCATCGACGTGGTCCTCCAAAACGACGTTACCGCGTCTCCGGAGGCTTGCCATCACTTGATCACGAATCGAGGCGGCGCATCGAGTTGACCAGGCCGAGACCCCTCAAGCAAGGGAAGAGAGTCTATGGGCTCAATTCTTCTTGGTTCAACAGTCCGAGGGTCTTCGAGACACTTTCGAGCAAGCTGTCGTGGTGGGCGATTTCGAGCTTCGTTCGTGATGATCGAGAACCGTCCGATGTCGACGCCGTTGCCTATGAAGTACTAAAGACAGAGATAGCAGCCTACCTCCGCCACTAGAAAAACTTTGTTTATTTATAAGTTTCTACTTTTTTTTAATCTTTTTATAGCGGTAACGCCATTGTTTGGCCATATGAAAATTCTAAAATGAAAAAAAAAGTTTGGAGGTGAAGTTACTATATTAATTATATGTTGAATTCTTACTATATATATATATATATATATACACACACACACACACACACACACATATATGTATATATATATATATATATATATATATATATATATACATATACATATACATGTATATGTATATATATAGTTAAAGCAAATTTTCAAGAGTATTTAAATGACAAAATTGACATATAAACATGTAATTTCTTCATGTCATGTAAGTGTATATACAAGATAAATATACTTGAGAAAAAATCATTTCACAGACGGTTCTATTATGGAACCGTCAGTGATAATTATCACTGACGCTTCCATAATAGAACCGTCTGTGATAAGTCTCTTTATTAGTAGGAGCCCGGCCGCTAGGGTTTGTGCTCGCCCTAACTCGTCACTCCCTAGGTCCGTTAGGGTTTGCGCCCGCCCTAACTCATCACTCCCCAGCGCATTTACTCCGTTCCCCTCCCCACCTCAACGCCGCCGCTCGACCCTGTCGCCGTCGTCGCCCGACCTCGTCACCGTTGCCGCCGGTTGTGACACCACTCTGCACTGCACAAGACACTTGTACGATAGGAATGTCTTACGTAGTGTTAGGGTCGTGCCACAACTACGGTGATGCCGCCACCCAAGCCACTGGGCTTGGCCCCGCGTGTCGCTTGCGCCGCCATGGCTTGTTCTCCTGCTTGGCCTCCTGCGTTAGGGCCCTGGCCGGGCTTTGCTTTCCCCATCCTCCCTTTATTCTCCTCTAGATCTATTAGCTTAATGTCTTTTGTTGTGTTTGATTTTTATGCTTGAGCCTTAAGTTGTGTCCTGATGTTTGTGTGATTTATGCAAGGTGAAGGAGATGGATCGATGAGGGTTGTGCTGGTGGTGGGGTCACCGCATGCGTAGTTCTTGTTTGTCTTGAGGTATCACCCTACCTTACTCCTTCTCTGTCTCTACCCCTTGCTCTGTGATTTAAAATGGCTAGTGCTCTGCGATGGATGCCGAGGGCTACTCTTGGTGTGGTGGCGGGGTTTGGACACCCTTGGTCTTCTTGTCTTCTTTGTTGAACTACTCAATGATGTTAATAGTCTTATGCTGAAATTGAATTGATAATTAGTTCTATTAATAGTCCCCTTGCTCTGTGATGTAATGATGTTAATATTCTTATGCTGAAATTGAATTGATAATTAGTTCATATTAATAGTTCCCTTGCTCTGTGATGTAATGATGTTAATAGTCTTATGCTGAAATTGAAGTGATAATTAGTTCATATTAATAGTCGCCTTGCTCTGTGATGTAATGATGTTAATAGTCTTATGCTGAAATTGAAGTGATAATTAGTTCATATTAATAGTCCCCTTGCTCTGTGATGTAATGATGTTAATAGTCTTATGCTGAAATTGAATTGATAATTAGTTCATATTAATAGTCCCCTTGCTCTGTGATGTAAACTGAGGGCTATTGGTGTATGTGCATTCTATGCATCTTGCTACAACACCTCTTCACCTATCTCTCACCATTCATTTCACCTTTGTCTGTGTAACTGTGTTCATGCCGATCAAGTTCTTCTACCTTGCGTCCCAGGTACGTTCTACCATTCCATTCATAACCTCTTCTCTATAAAGTCTCCAAGCAATGACTGCTTGTACCATTAAAACCAAGCATCATATATATCATATATATATATATATATATATATATATATATATATATATATATATATATATATCCCCGATATATATATCTTTACCACTTTAGGAAATTAGTCCACCTTGACATGAGAAGGATGAGACAGTAGCCACGGGCAACCTCATTGAGCCCCTGTAGGTTTAAAAGTATGGATGCAAGGAGAGCGTCAGGACATCCAATTACTTGGATGTTGTCGATAGGTAATTGTACGTCACTATGTTCAGAAAGTGACGTTGATGCGCAGGTACTCCGACTGGGAAGTGGCAACCAACAATTTTTGAGCATGTAATTGTCTTTAAATCCAACAAGAACACCAAGCAACAAGTTGAGAATTCTTTTGAAATGTGAGAATGGTTGCTTGGTGTTCTTGTTGGGTTTAAAGACGATTACATGCTCAAGAATGGTTGGTTGCTGATACATGATGCCACATTCTAGTCGGAATACCTGCACGTCCACGTCACTTTCTGAATCTAGGTCCAATTACCTATCGACAACATCCAGGTAATTGGATGTCCTAACGGTCTCCTTGCATCCATACTTTTTAAATTTGCAGGGGCTCAATTAGGTTGCCCGTGGCTACTGTCTCATCCTTTTCATGCTGCGTGGACGACCCCCTGAAAAATGGCTGGGGACTTAGCAGTCCTAACGGTCTCCTTGCATCCATATATATATATGATGCCAGTTTTAATGGCACAAGAAGCCACTACTTGGGGCTTTATAGAAAAATCATCAGAGAGCGGTTTAAGCAAAACCGCAAATGCATGATATACTTATCACGCGGTTTGAGATACAAACCGTGCATGATAGAGTATATCACCTGACGGTTTGTGGCTTAAACCGTCTGTGGTAGGTTCTTATCACAGATTGTTTCAGTTAATAACCGTCTGTGAAAGTATGCGTCACAGACGGTTTGAAAACCGTCTGTGATGACCTCATTCATCATTGACCCATAAACTCAGACGGCTCATGAAACCGTCTGTGATGATGTTTTGGAACCGTCTGTGAATACCTTTTCTATAGTAGTGAGTACGGCTACGACTGCATCAACTCACTACATCGACTCTACTTCTGCTCGAGTCGGCGCGTCTAGTGGTAATCTCGTGATCTATTACTAGCGAAGGTTCCTTGGTTGCGCCGTAGAATTTTTGTTTTGTGATATCGTAGCCTATCCGTAATCCTTCAGTGGTATCAGAGCCATCTCGTCTAGTTTTAGATTCAGATTAATTGCATATTGTAATATGTGGGAGTCACAGATGTGATCTATTTCTATTTCTGGTGGTTGTTCTATGTGATAGATTATTTTTGGCGATGGTCGATATGATCGTCCATGAGCAGTGGTCTCAAGATAGGTTCATGATCGTTATTCCGTGATGGTATTTTCATGGTCGAATCACAACTTGTCTCTACCAGTTGATTTCCGCCATCTGGGCAGACAGTGATCGTAAATCCATAGAACACGCAAAGATCAATCTGGTTGATCGAATAGGAGTTGCAATCGTAAAAGTGTGGCAATTGTGACATGGAACCAAACACTAGCCTCATTCGGTCAAACCATTCTAAGGAAAGTGTGGCAACGTTTGGCTCACAACCAAAAATGGCGTAATTTCATTGGTTACATTATAGACTCCGTAGAGCTCAAATACCACATATATGAGGCCAATTTTTTCCTGCTGTTTCTCTTGTTTTTTAGAGAATTTATTTGTCACGTATATATACTCGATCCTACGGCTTCCCTTCCGTCTAATTTGAACTGTGCGATGGCAATCTGTCGGTTCCCGCCAACAGAAACAGGAGCTCCTCGCAATTTTAGAAACTTAGAGGGTGCTTTTGCAAAAAAAAACGCCCATGTGAGAGTTCATGGGAGCAACATTCCTTGAGCGTATAGATAATAAAGATATGTCAATGGCCCAATGTCCATGCTAAGTGCTTTAATAAATGCTTTTCTAGAAGAGGACGGTGCAATTTGTTAATTAATCCACGACCTTCTTTTCTATACATCATTTGCTAGCAAGTGTCCCGTTTCTAAAAATGTGCTAGCAACTGGTCTCACACGATATATCGATGGCAATCGACGAACAGTTCGTTGTACGTTTTCAAAAGCGTTTCGACTTACGGTTTGTCGTACGTACGTTCTCACACATATTCTGGTTGGCACGAGAGAATAAAACTCGAGTACAGTCTCAACAAAAAGAAAAAAAAAAGGAAAACTCTAGGCTGGCCTTTGTCACAACAGAATTCTTTGTCAACAAAAAAAAAAGGAAACTAAAAACGAGGCTGCAGCGTTTGTGGAAGAGAATGCTGCTGACCAGTCAGCCACTGTACAGAAAAGAGACAAGGCTTGTTTGGTTTAGGGTCTGAGAGCCGTGTCTGAGAAAAAATGGTGTCTGATTAGCCTGAGAAGTAGATGATTTTTATCTGGTCAGGTAAGCCTAGAGATTTGGTGTTTGATTGGTGATACGTGCCTGAAAATAAAATTCAAATATGAAACAGTCGATTTCATCGATTATCTAAATGTATTTTATATAAATTTTAGATTTTTAGCATCACTAATTAAATAGAAGAAAAAAAAACTAAAAAACGACTTTGCCTGGACCAGGCGTTGGTTTTGAACACTTGGTCCTCATGCTGCTACCTGGCCAACGAGCTTCTCGGGCTTTTAACCAAACAAAGTGCTGGTAGTCCTCCGGCAGGGCTCCTGCCAGGCGTATGTCGCCAGGAACGCAACCAATCAGGCCTACAGTCCGGCAACAGGACAATGTTCGGTCGCACGTGGCAATCACATGGCAAATAGCGGTGTCAGCTAGTCCCACAATTTTCCCGGGTTGTCCACTTGTCCCAGCCTCTTTCAGTGTCCCTTTCAAATAAATTTGGGTTATTAATTTTGCAGTTTCCTAGGTTGTCGTAAGGACCGCATGCCTATAGCTTGCTCTTGCCTATAAATACAGACGTACTCTTATGGTTATTACTCTCCAGCAACAAGCAGCTTAGCCAGCGTCCCTCGTTAATTCTCAACAAAAGAAAGAAGCTAGTACTGTTACACTCTAGGTTAGTTAGACAAGTGTATCCATGGCGTGGCAACTAGCGATGGCCACGAATTTTGGATACTATTAGCCCCCTAGACTACTGTAATTCCAAATCTAACTCCTTTACATCCAAAATTCCATTTTTAGCCCTCTGGACCCACCTGCTGCGCTACTAGACCACAGGATCATGACGTGATGCTTTGCTGCATTACCACAAGACAAGTCGCTCTTCGTCCCCGAAGGCGCATGTCGAGCATCAGAGACTTTGCCCAAAAATCCATTTAAATATATTTTTTTCAGGAATTTCTAAATATAGTAAATGAGCTCAAAAAATTATGAAATTTTTTGTAAACCCTCTTGGCACAGTTTAATTGATTGTGAAAGTTTTTCAAAATTTTATCAGTTATGACTTTTTCTCTAAAATTTATTTAAGTATACTATTTGTAGGAATTTTCTAATATAGAAAATGAGGTCTAGACATTATGAAATTTTTTCCTGTGCTCCTTATACAGTGTAATTGATTGTGTTATTTTTTCATAATTTTATATGTTACAAAATTGTCTCGACAAATTAAGGGTCTAGGTCTCGAAAATTAGGACGAAAGGTTTCGAAAATTAGGGTTTCATGATTTCATGTGACTTGGAATGTGGGAAGTTTAGTACCACATGACTACTCAGGTAAGAGACACTCCCTCCTTCGCACATCTGTCGTCCCGTTGCTGCTGTCCCCCCTTGCCCGCAGTGCTCGCTTTTAATGCAATTGTTTGATTGAGTAATGAGACTGATGGTACCAGTAGGTGGTATGGGTGATTTCGTTGGTGTTTTCAATTCCACCATAGAAATAGGTTTGTGCAGCATACTTGGTAATTCCCGAGCGGCTACAGCAAAGGGTGTAGAGTGAGTAAGTGTCAAGTGATCCTTGGGTACAATAATATCATCAGCAATGTCAAACGGCCATTCATCATCTCTAGGTTGATCAGGATTGACTGTTCCATTTTCATTGTTCTCTCTCATGTTAACCAAATTGTGCTCATTACCTTCCTTCTTAAATGCATTGTACTATAAATGATCATTCTCTCTTGGATTGTTGTTTTCATATTGTAGTGGTTCTTTAGCAACAGTGTTGACTAGCACACGGTATGAGCACACGCAATTATGTATCACGCAGCGTCTTTGCGGCGTTTGTGGAAGAGAATCTTTGTGACCGATCGACCAACTGTCTGTAAAAAAGAGACAATGCTTGTTTGGTTTAGGGTCTGAGAGCCGTGCCTGAGAAAAAATGATGCCTGAGAGTAGCCTGAGAAGTAGATGATTTTTGCTTGGTCAGGCAAGCCTGGAGATTTGGTGTTTGGTTGGTGTTACGTGCCTGAAGATAGAATTCAAATATGGAACAGTCGATTTCATCGATTATCTAAATTTTTTATATAAATTTTAGTTTTTTAGCATCACTAATTAAAAAGAAAAAAAAAACTAAAAAAACGACTTTTCCTGGACCAGGCGTCGGTTTTGAACGCCTGGTCCTCATGCTGCTCGACGCCTGGTCCTCATGTTGCTGCCTGGCCAGCGAGCTTCCCGGGTTTTTAACCAAACAAAGTGCTGGCAGCTCTCTGGCAGAGCTCTCGGCCAGGCGTATGTCGCCAGGAACGCAACCATGCAGTCCGGCAACAGGACAATGTTCAGTCGCACGTGGCAATCTCATGGCAAATAGCGTTGTCAGCTAGTCCCACAATTTTCACGGTTTGTCGTACGTACGTTCTCACACATATTCTGGTTGGCACAAGAGAATAAAACTCGAGTACAGTCTCAACAAAAAGAAAAAAAAAAGGAAAACTCTAGGCTGGCCTTTGTCACCACAGAATTCTTTGTCAACAAAAAAAAAAAGAAACTAAAAACGAGGCAATTATGTATCACGCGTGTTGCAGCGTTTGTGGAAGAGAATGCTGCTGACCAGTCAGCCACTGTACAGAAAAGAGACAAGGCTTGTTTGGTTTAGGGTCTGAGAGCCGTGCCTGAGAAAAAAATGGTGTCTGAGAGTAGCCTGAGAAGTAGATGATTTTTGCCTGGTTAGGCAAGCCTGGAGATTTGATGTTTAGTTGGTGATACGTGCCTAAAGATAGGATTCAAATATGGAACAGTTGATTTCATCGATTATCTAAATATTTTTTTATATAAATTTTAGTTTTTTAGCATCACTAATTAAAAAGAAGAAAAAAAAAACTAAAAAAACGACTTTGCCTGGACCAGGCGTCGGTTTTGAACGCCTGGTCCTCAAGCTGCTCGACGCCTGGTCCTCATGCTGCTGCCTGGCTAGCGAGCTCCCCGGGCTTCACGGGTTGTCCACTTGTCCCAGCCTCTTTCAGTGTCCCTTTCAAATAAATTTGGGTTATTAATTTTGCAGTTTCCTAGGCTGTCATAAGGACCGCATGCCTATAGCTTGCTCTTGCCTATAAATACAGACGTACTCTTATATGGTTATTACTCTCCAGCAACAAGCAGCTTAGCCAGCGTCCCTCGTTAATTCTCAACAAAAGAAAGAAGCTAGTACTGTTACACTCTAGGTTAGTTAGACAAGTGTATCCATGGCGTGGCAACTAGCGATGGCCACGAATTTTGGATACTATTAGCCTCTAGGCTACCGTAATTTCAAATCTAACTTCCTTACATCCAAAATTCCATTTTTGGTCCTCTGACCCCTGCCAGCGCTCTTCGACCGCAGGATCGCTTATTGTTGCCGTACCACATGACAAGCAAGTCGCTTCGTCCCCGAAAGGCAAAGATGTCGCACTATAGCGACTTTTGCCCAAAAATCCATTTAAATATATTTTTTCAGGAACTTCTAAATATAGTAAATGAGCTAAATAAATTATGAAATTTTTTGTAAACCCTCTTGGCACAGTTTAATTGATTGTGAAAGTTTTTCAAAATTTTATCAGTTATGACTTTTTCTCTAAAATTCATTTAAGTATACTATTTGTAGGAATTTTCTAATATAGAAAATGAGGTCTAGACATTATGAAAAAAATTTCCCGTGCTCCTTATACAGTGTAATTGATTGTGTTATTTTTTCATAATTTTATATGTTACAAAATTGTCTCGACAAATTAAGGGTCTAGGTCTCGAAAATTAGGACGAAAGGTTTCGGAAATTAGGGTTTCATGATTTCATGTGACTTGGAATGTGGGAAGTTTAGTACCACGTGACTACTCAGGTAAGAGACAGTCCCTCCTCCGCACATCTGTCGCCCCGTTGCTGCTGTCCCCCCTTGCCCGTAGTGCTCGCTTTTATGGCAATTGTTTGATTGGGTAATAAGGCTGATGGTACCAGTAGGTGGTATGTGTGATTTCGTTGGTGTTTCCAATTCCACCATAGAAATAGGTTTGTGCAGCATACTTGGTAATTCCCGAGCGGCTACAGCAAATGGTGTAGGGTGAGCAAGTGCCAAGTGACCGTTGGGTACAATATTATCATCAGCAATGTCAAACGGCCATTCATCATCTCCAGGTTGATCAGGATTGACTGTTCTATTTTCATTGTTCTCTCTCATGTTAACCAAATTGTGCTCATTAGCTTCCTTCTTAAATGCATTGTACTATAAATGATCATTCTCTCTTGGATTGTTGTTTTCAGATTGTAGTGGTTCTTCAGCAACAGCGTTGACTAGCACACGGTATGAGCACACGCAATTATGTATCACGCGTGCTGCAGCGTTTGTGGAAGAGAATGTCACGACCGACCACCATCAGTATGAAAAAAAGAGACAAGGCTTGTTTGGTTTAGGGTCTGAGAGCCGTGTCTGAGAAAAAATGATGCCTGAGAGTAGCCTGAGAAGTAGATGATTTTTGCTTGGACAGGCAAGCCTGGAGATTTGGTGTTTGGTTGGTGATACGTACCTGAAGATAGAATTCAAATATGGAACAGTCGATTTCAACGATTATCTAAATGTTTTTATATAAATTTTAGTTTTTTAGCATCACTAATTAAAAAGAAGAAAAAAAAACTAAAAAAACGACTTTTCCTGAACCAGGCGTCGGTTTTGAACGCCTGGTCCTCATGCTGCTGCCTGGCCAGCGAGCTTCCCGGGTTTTTAACCAAACAAACTGCTGACAGCCCTGTGGCAGATCTCTCGGCCAGGCGTATGTCGCCAGGAACGCAACCATGCAGTCCGGCAACAGGACAATGTTCAGTCGCACGTGGCAATCTCATGGCGAATAGCGTTGTCAGCTAGTCCCACAATTTTCACGGGTTGTCCACTTGCCCCAGCCTCTTTCATTGTCCCTTTCAAATAAATTTGGGTTATTAATTTTGCAGTTTCCTAGCTTGTCATAAGGACCGCATGCCTAAAGCTTGCTCTTGCCTATAAATACAGACGTACTCTTATGGTTATTACTCTCCAGCAACAAGCAGCTTAGCCAGCGTCCCTCGTTAATTCTCAACAAAAGAAAGAAGCTAGTACTGTTACGCTCTAGGTTAGTTAGACAAGTGTATGCATGGCGTGGCAACCAGCGATCGCCACGAATTTTGGGCACTATTAGACCCCTAGAGTACCATAATTCCAAATCTAGCTCCCTTACATCCAAAATTCTATTTTTAGCCTCCTGGACCCACCTGCTGCGCTACTGAACCGCAGGATCGCGTGTGCTGCGCTGCCGTACTACAGCAGCAAGCTGCTGCCGTCCCCGACCGCATCAGCAAGCTACTGCCGTCCCCGAAGGCAACATGTCGGGCACTGTAGCAGCTTTGCCCAAAAATCCATTTAAATATATTTTTTTGCAGGAATTTCTAAATATAGCAAATGAGCTAAAAAAATTATGAAATTTTTTGTAGAGCCTCCTGGCACAGTTTAATTGATTGTGTAATTTTTTTAAAACTTTATCAGCTACGAATTTTTCTCTAAAATTCATTTA
The DNA here is from genome assembly GCA_036346405.1 of Phyllostachys edulis. NCBI lineage: Eukaryota > Viridiplantae > Streptophyta > Magnoliopsida > Poales > Poaceae > Phyllostachys > Phyllostachys edulis. The sequence goes on from CM070552.1 coordinate 11,571,962, forward strand.
AATATACTGTTTGTAGGAATTTTCTAATATAGAAAATGAGGTCTAAACATTATGAATTTTTTTCCCACGCTCCTTATACAGTTTAATTGATTGTGTAATTTTTCATAAGTTTATATGTTATGAAATTGTCTCGACAAATTAAGGGTTTAGGCATCGAAAATTAGGACGAAAGGTTTCAGAAATTAGGGTTTCATGATTTCATATGACTTGAAATGTGGGAAGTTTAGTACCACATGACTACTCTAGGTAAGAGACACTCCGCCTCAGCATCATCGCCTGTTCTTTCTTGTCCCCCTGCCCTTGATGCTCGCTTTTATGGCAATTGTTTGATTGAGTAATGAGGCTGATGGTACCAGTAGGTGGTATGAGTGATTTCGTTGGTGTTTCCAATTTCGCCATAAAAATAGGTTTGTGCAGCATACTTGGTAATTCCCGAGCGGCTACATCAAAGGGTGTAGGGTGAGCAAGTGCCAAGTGACCGTTGGGTACAATATTATCGTCAACAATGTCAAACGGCCATTCATCATCTCCAGGTTGATCAGGATTGACTGTTCTATTTTCACTGTTCTCTCCCATGTTAACCAAATTGTGCTCATTAGCTTCCTTCTTAAATGCATTGTACTATAAATGATCATTCCCTCTTGGATTGTTGTTTTCAGATTGTAGTGGTTCTTCAGCAACAGCGTTGACTAGCACACGGTATGAGCACGCACCTTGTCCCTACAAAATGGACAAATATGTTGACTGGGATACGAGTAGATAAGAGAACAATGAAACAATTGTCCATACCGTGTGCTAATCAACGCTGCTACTGAAGAACCACTACAAACTGGAAACAACAATCCAAGGGAGAATGATCATTTGCAGTACAATGCATTTAAGAAGGAAGCTAATGAGCACAATTTGGTTAACATGGGAGAGAACAATGAAAATGGAACAGTCAATCCTGATCAACCTGGAGATGATGAATGACCATTTGACATTGCTGACGATAATATTGTACCCAACGGTCACTTGGCACTTGCTCACCCTACACCCTTTGCTGTAGCCGCTCGGGAATTACCAAGTATGCTGCACAAACCTATTTCTATGGTGGAAGTGGAAACACCAACGAAATCACCATACCACCTACTGGTACCATCAGCCTCATTACTCAATCAAACAATTGCCATAAAAGCGAGCACCGCGCAAGGGGGGACACGCAAGAAAAGTGGGCGACAAATGTGCGGAGGAGGGAGTGTCTCTTACCTAGAGTAGTCATGTGGTACTAAACTTCCCACATTCCAAGTCACATGAAATTATGAAACCCTAATTTTTGAAACCTTTCGTCCTAATTTTCGAGACCTAAACCCTTAATTTGTCGAGACAATTTCGTAACATATAAATTATGAACAAATTACACAATCAATTACACTGTATAAGGAGCATGAGAAAAAAATTCATAATGTTTAGACCTCATTTCCTATATTAGAAAATTCCTACAAACAGTATTATTAAATGAATTTTAGAGAAAACGTCGTAACTGATAAAATTTTAAAAAAAATGCACAATTAATTAAACTGTGCTGGAAGGCTCTACAAAAAATTTCATAATTTGTTGAGCTCAGTTACTATATTTAGAAATTCCTGCAAAAAAATATATTTAAATAGATTTTTGGGCAAAGCTGATACAGTGCCCGACATGCTGCCTTCGGGGATGGTAGCAGCTTGCTGCTATGGTACGGAAGCACATCACGCGTGATCCTGTGGTCCAGTAGCGCAGCAGGTGAGTCCAGGGGGCTAAAAATGGAATTTTGGATGTAAGGAGGCTAGATTTGGAATTACGGTAGTCTAGGAGGCTAATAGTGTCCAAAGCTCGATGGCCACGGCTAGTACGCAGGCGTCGGCCGTCCCAAGAATAACGCTGCACTGGGCAGCAGCACCAGTCTTGGTGCTCCTCGGCCGAGCGTCGGTCAGCGAACTACCTGCCCAACTCCTGGGACTACGACTCCCTCCTCTTGCTGAAAAATGGTGGGCAAGACTTCAGTCTAGTGATTATCATAAGTACTTCGTTAATATACGCCTGTCTCTTTATTAGTGTGTGCTTAAGCAAACATGACTAAGATCTGTTCGTTAAATGAAATTCAACGACTAGGATTTATGTGCTGACGTGGCTCAACGACAACCGAAAGATGCATGTAAACGAACGTAAAAAAGGTAGCTCTAAGTTTTTGAAATATCAGCATTAATCCAACATTCATATTTGTTGGCAGTCCATTCATCTCTTTGCAGTATATACAAACTATCGATGATATGTACCATAGGACCAATATTGTACACCTTTAAGGCTTGTTTGGAACACAAAAATTTCATACGATAACATGTCAAATGAATCTGATTCTAGATGTCTTTCTTGCTGATTCTTCCGTTAACTCTTGGGTATTTGATACCGGATTGGTTGCTCATATTTGCAATTTGATGCAAAGTCTAACAAGGAGTAGGAGAGTTGCAAGAGACGAGATGGATCTTCGTGTCAGGAATAAAGCAAGGGTTGCTGCATTCTTGTTGGCCACGAGTTCCTAATGGGCCTCAAGTACGAGATCCCATCATGGATGCCTATATATTGCGGGGCGGTGGCATGGGGTGCAGTGATCCTTTTTGAAGAATTCCCGTAACCCTAACAGCCATGCCTTCCTCATCCAATACTACGCCACTGGCGCTAGAACTCCATTGCGTGGTGTACCTACCTCATATGTATGGATACCTTGGAGGTGTTGTTGCGAAGCATCGGCACTAGGACGATCCGCAACTCGTGACAATTTCAGGAGCAGGAGGAGAAGACGTGCGGCGAGTACGGCTACGACTGCGTCAACTCACTACATCGACTCTACTTCTGCTCGAGTCGGCGCGTCTAGTGGTAATCTCGTGATCTATTACTAGCGGAGGTTCCTTGGTTGCACCGTAGAATTTTTGTTTTCTGATATTGTAGCCTACCTATAATCCTTTAGTGGTATCAGAGCCATCTCATCTAGTTTTAGATTCATATTAGTTGCATATTGTAATATGTGGGAGTCATAGATGTGATCTATTTCTATTTCTATTGGTTGTTCTATGTGATAGATTATTTTTGGCGATGGTCGATATGATCGTCCATGAGCGGTGGTCTCAAGATAGGTTCATGATCGTTATTCCGTGATGGTATTTTCATAGTCGAATCACAACTTGCCTCTACAAGTCGATTTCCGTTATCGGGGCAGACAGTGATCGTAAATCCATAGAACACGCAAAGATCAATCTAGTTGATCGAATCGGAGTTGCAATCGGAAAAGTGTGGCAATAGTGACATGGAACCAAACACTAGCCTCATTCGGTGAAACCATTCTAAGGAAAGTGTGGCAACGTTTGGCTCGCAACCAAACATGGCGTAATTTCATTGGTTACATTATAGACTCCGTAGAGCTCAAAGACCACATATATGAGGCCAATTTTTTCCTGCTGTTTCTCTTGTTTTTTTAGAGAATTTATTTGTCATGTATATATACTCGATCCTACGGCTTCCCTTCCATCTAATTTGAACTGTGCGATGGCGATCTATCGGTTCACGCCAAGAGAAACGGGAGCTCCTCGCAATTTCAGAAACTTAGAGGGTGCTTTTGCAAAAACGCCCATGTGAGAGTTCCTAGGACCAACATTCCTTGAGCGTATAGATAATAAAGATATGTCAATGGCCCAAGGTCCATGCTAAGTGCTTTAATAAATGCTTTTCTAGAAGAGGACAGTGCAATTTGTTAATTAATCCACGACCTTCTTTTCTATACATCATTTGCTAGCAAGTGTCCCGTTTCTAAAAATGTGCTAGCAACTGGTCTCACACGATATATCGATGGCAATCGACGAACAGTTCGTTGTACGTTTTCAAAAGCGTTTCGACTTACGGTTTGTCGTACGTACATTCTCACACATATTCTGGTTGGCACAAGAGAATAAAACTCGAGTACAGTCTCAACAAAAAGAAAAAAAAAAAAAACTCTAGGCTGGCCTTTGTCACCACAGAATTCTTTGTCAACAAAAAAAAAAAAGGAAACTAAAAACGAGGCAATTATGTATCACGCGTGCTGCAGCGTTTGTGGAAGAGAATGCTGCTGACCAGTCAGCCACTGTATAGAAAAGAGATAAGGCTTGTTTGGTTTAGGGTCTGAGAGCCGTGCCTGAGAAAAAATGGTGCCTGAGAGTAGTCTGAGAAGTAGATGATTTTTGTCTGGTTAGACAAGTCTGGAGATTTGGTGTTTGGTTGGTGATACGTGCCTGAAGATAGAATTCAAATATGAAACAGTCGATTTCATCGATTATCTAAATATTTTTTATATAAATTTTAGTTTTTTAGCATCACTAATTAAAAAGAAGAAAAAAAAACTAAAAAAACGACTTTGCCTGGACCAGGCGTCGGTTTTGAACGCCTGGTCCCTCATGCTGCTGCCTGGCTAGCGAGCTCCCCGGGCTTCACGGGTTGTCCACTTGTCCCAGCCTCTTTCAGTGTCCCTTTCAAATAAATTTGGGTTATTAATTTTGCAGTTTCCTAGGCTGTCATAAGGACCGCATGCCTATAGCTTGCTCTTGCCTATAAATACAGACGTACTCTTATGGTTATTACTCTCCAGCAACAAGCAGCATAGCCAGCGTCCCTCGTTAATTCTCAACAAAAGAAAGAAGCTAGTACTGTTACGCTCTAGGTTAGTTAGACAAGTGTATCCATGTTGTGTCAACCAGCGATGGCCACGGCTAGTACGGGCGTTCGGCCGTCCCCAGTAACAACGCGGCGCGCGGCGCTGCACCAGGTGCGGTGCTCCTCAGCGCCGGAGCGTCGGTCGGCGAACTACCAGCCCACCTCATGGGACTACGACTCCCTCCTCTCGCTGAAAAATGGTGGCCAAGACTTCAGTCTGGTGATTATCTATCATAAGTACTTCGTTAATATACACCTCTCTTTATTAGTGTGTGCTTAAGCAAACATTGATGACTAAGATCTGTTCGTTAAATGAAATTCAACAGCTAGGATTTATGTGCTGTCTGTAACGTCCTGTTTTTCGGACGGTAAATAGTAATTATCTTCGGTTTTCGTTTTCATTCATATGCCAAATTACCAAACTAATTGTGAAAACTTCCTTTCTTTCTTTCCGGTTTGTGTTTCAAATGTAATGCCCTTAACATTTGAAATTCAAATTCCGGTTTGGAGTTTCTCCTCTCTTTTGATTCTCTCGGGCTTTTTCGTTTCTGACCTCCTCTTCTTTTGGGGCTCAGCCCATGCTCCTTGGGCTCGGCCTAGCTCCCTTGGCCAGCCCTTTCTCCCCCCTGGCCTCTTTTCTCCTTTGGCCCAACCAGCCTAGCACCTGGCACCCTCTTGTCTTCTTCCTTTGGCAGCCACACCTGTGCACCAGCTGAGCCTCTCTCCCTCGCTCGTGTTCTCTGATGCCGAGCCGCCTGCTCCCTCTGCGCACGCATGGGCAGCTCTATGCCTCCTCGTGCCCCGTGCTTCTCTGCCGTCAGCCACGAGCTGGAGCTGCCACCTACCTGCTGCAAGCCGCCAAAGTCTTCGCTCACAATCGGCCGCTTCTGCCCGTCTGTCGCGGTGACGCCACGCCTTATGCCGCTCAGGCGCTTGTTGTGCGGCCTGACGCGCGACGCTTGCCATCGCCAACGCACCGTGATGCCATATCGTCCTCACCGCTTCGGAGCTGCTCGGACCACACCCAGCACCCGCGTCACCCACTTCGTCGCCACCATTAGCAGGCCGCGTAAGTCTTCATGGTTGTCGTCATCGCCCTGCCCTACGCACGCCTCTCTCTGCGCCAACTGCTCCGCCTATGTCCTCCCCTGCGCTCTACCTTGCCGGTCCACGCACTAGTGCACCGCTCGATTAGCGCCCTGGCCGTGCGTTGCGTCACGCACACGCGCGCCTGCGCCCGCTGCAACCCACCATCCCCCGATGACGCCAGCGCTCCCGCGTGCTCCCGTCGCCTGCCGTGTGCGCAGAGAGCACCCATGCCGCGCCCGTGCTGCCTTCGTCAGAGCGCCCCCGCTCCCGTCTCTATCACCGCCCATGCCGCCTCAGGACCAAGCGCCGCCAAGCCAACGGCTCCATCCCCGCACCTAGTTATAAGGACCTTGTAGTCCCCTCTTGCCTCCCCTCCCCCACCTGCACCCTTGCCCCCTTTCACCCTTCTTCTCCACCGAGCCGGAGCCGAGCCCCCACGTCTGCGTCGCGCCACTCACTGCCAAGACACCACCCGATGAGTCGCCACTGGCAACAACTGTCATGAGAAGCCCTCGACACCGAGAATTCTACACCCCTCCTTCCCTCTCCCTCCCCACTACCAAGGAGCCCCGTCACCGGCGCCTCTTCTCCTTCCTCCCTGGCCGCCGCCGCCAGATCGCTTCGAGAAGCCCCGAGCTGCCCCACTTGGCTCCGCGTCACCCCCATGGCGGCGCACAACCCGTGCGTGCGCCCCTTTCCCCTCCGCACCACCGCGCTGTCGGTGCCGCCATGCTCCTCCCACTCCTGTGCACCCGCCGCCGCCTATGGCTCTGCCACTGCCACGCCTGCTCCTCTCCGGCGCTGCAGCTGCCGCTAGTAGAGCCGCCGCCCCCTTGGGGTCTCGTTTTGCCGGCTCCCCCGCCTCCCTGCACCTCCAATCACCGGCGCCGCCACCGCCCTGAGCCGTCGCACCTCCCTCCCTTTGGCAAGTGGGCCCAAGCCCCTTCCTAGTGGTAGCCAAAAGCCTTATGGGTTTGGTTCATGAGCTGTAGCATGGACCAACGCACTGCACAGTGGGCCCTCAAGTCAACACCGCTCCTGGTGCGGTGTTCATCGGCACCAAAGGACACGCAGCCACCCCCGAGGCGGCGGTCGGCGAACTACCAGCCCAACTCCTGGGACTACAACGCCCTTCTCTCGCTCAAGGGTGGTAACCATGATCGGGTGACTGACATATATAATTATTACATGACATCGTTAATTGTTCGTCAATTTCTATTTGAATAAATACCCATGTTTTAGATCTTACAAAATGTTATTCGAAATTACATGCGAACCATTTTATAGAATCGTCAAAACTGCATCTGCGAGATGGGAGAGTATCTAGTAAAAATCTTAATCTATTTTAAAATTTAAACTTTTTTTAGTTCGTGATCACCAAATTAACCTGAAAAAACAGAAAAGAGAATATGTGATAGTCTATGGAGTATCGCGTCAGCCTTTAAAATTCAAGTTTAAACTCATAAAGATTAGGAGAGACAGAAAAAAGAAACATAGTAAGAATAGTCACTTTTATCCTTTTCTGTTTTCTAACTTAAAGTATGTCAGTTATTACTCATTTACATTTCTCCCAACACAAATTAAATTTGAACTGACATTTTTTAATGGAAGCTTGCTAAACAAAGAACTAGGTAGCACTTATCCGTAGCTAAAACTGCAAACCTGTAATTAGTACCATATTTATATTACCAAGTGATCAACCCAAACAAAATTAACTACATGGCGCAGGTATGCTCATCCAGCTTTGATAAACTGAAAGGTACTATAAAGGATATGATTATCAATAAGTCAGAACCAACTTCTAAGAAGCTTAGGCTCATTGACATAATCCAGCGACTCGGTATTGCCTACCACTTTGAGGAAGAGATTAGTGGCATCCTCGGCTCCATTTCCATGGAGAGTTCCAAAGCTCAACACAAGGATGACGTTGCTTCTATGGCCTTGAAATTTAAATTGCTCCGGGAGAATGGTTTTCCTGCTTCCCCAGGTACTATGATTGTATGTACTAGCTTGCTTTCTTTTTCTCGTTTCCAGTAATATGTTTCTAATTCTCTAATGAAGTAGCAACGTACGAATCAACCTGCTTAGTAGGAATTTTATGAGGGCACGTATTTATCCAGGCCTCCATCTTTCTATACGTGTGCTAAGAGGGTACACTCGCGTGTGTGTGATTTGCGTGCGTGGAGATATGTGTGTGTTTGTGTGCGTCTTTCTTGTAATGGCAAAAAAAAGTTGACAAAAAAGGAAAATAACTAAAGCATCAGAAAAAATGATCTACCAATGCCAGTTTTTTCCTCACCCAGTTTCCTCTAATTAATGAGTTCACAACTCCACGAGAAGATCTCTCTAGCTCCACACCGGATCTGCCCAAACCTTCTGGCTTGTTTGGATACAGCCTTACCCCGGTCAGGGAAAAAAATTCCCATCTTTTTAGCACCAAATTCCTATAGCACATCCATAAATAAAAAAATCTTTGGAACGAAATGAACAGTTATTAAAAATTTAAGAGTTTTGCTTATATTTATTTTTTATCATCAAACATGAATTGCAAATCAGATCATCCTATGACCTATGGAAGGGGTGCATATCGAGCCAGGTACTCGTCTTACCGAGTTTTTTTTTTCGAAATCGACACAGTTTAATTTAATATCATTTTATTTATAGTTTGGAAGTATTTTTAGAACCGAGCTAAAGAGCCGAGCCGAGCTGAGCCCGAGCAAAATCTAATTTCATTCGAAATCGACTCACTTCAATGTTTAACCAATTAACAAGTGTAATTAGAGCAGTTTTGAACCGAGCTAACGAGCCCACTAACGAGCCTTTTCCAAAAGGAAAAAAACAAGTGAAAAGATTCAATAAACGTACTCCTCCAATTACAAGTATATGTATTTGGATATTGATTACCGCCCAAGATATCAAATTGATTACAAGTTATGCAAAGCTTCACAAATGGCAAGTTCAACTAAAGAGGTCCTAGAATGAGCCAAGCTATGTCAAAAGGTCAATATGAGACCAAGAAGCCACAATTGATCATTCTAGAGGCTATAAGTTCCAAAGTGAATCATTTTGCTTAAAATACCTCAAGCACCTATGCTTCTACACAAATTGTGACATTTTGAATTTAAAAAGCACATGTGGGAGTTGTTTTAGAGGTTTATCTTAGTAGAGTAAGTCTTGGAGTCGGAACCATCCACAGCTGACCCTTAAACTTCAATCAAGCCGATAAATCTTGAGGTTCATATCAAGCCATCACAAGCAGTCTGTAAGCTATACCTGATCCGAACCACAAAAGTCTAGGAGGGCACATATTTATCCCAGCCTCCGTCTTTCTAGACGTGTGCTAAAATGGTCCACTCCCGTGTGTGCGATGTGCGTGTGTGGTGGTGTGTGTGCGTGTTCCTCTTCTTTGTAATTGCCAAAAAAAGTTGACAAAAAAGGAAAATAACTAAAGCATCACAGAAAATGATATACCAATGCCACTTTTTTCCTCACCCAATTTCCTCTAATTAATGAGCTCAGCTCACAACTTCACGAGAACTCTCTAGCTCCACACCGGATCTGCCCAAACCCTCCGGTCTTGTTTGGACACAACCTTACCCCGGTCAAATTTGGAATGAAATGAACACTTATTCGAAATTTAAGAGATTTCCTTAGATATTGTTTTCTCATCAAACATGAATTGCAAATCAGATCATCCTATGACCAATGGTAAATTGCATGTAAGAATTTCCAAAAGGAAAAAAAAACAGGTGAAAAGATTCAATAAACGTACTCCTTCCAATTGCAAGTATATGTATTTGGATATTGACCACGGCCGAAGATATCCATTTGAATATATGCTAATTTATATCATAATATGTTGTTGCGAATCAAATTATATTAGAAATGAATATAGTAATACCAACTTCATTTCCAGTATAGATATATTTTTTATGTTACGACTATGTTTTCAATGTAAGCGAGCAGTTCTCTACTTAATTTATCTGTTTGGATAGTTCTCTTATTAACTATACACTACCTGAAATACTATTTGTAGCTCAGAAAGTCAATTTTAGTCCATTTTTCCAATTAATTAATTGTATGCACTCGGAGACCAGCAAATTAAAGTACCTAATAAAGTTAGTTATTTTCATGACAAAACATCACAGAACCATTCAGAATCCATATCAAGACAACACTAGAGAACGATGTCAATGGACTTCTCTCACTCTATGAGGCCTCATATCTTGCGTTTGGAAGTGAAGAATTATTGCATGATGCAAGAATATATTCTACTAATACTCTCAGAGATCTTATGCCATCCATGCATCCCCACTTAAGATGTAAAGTGGCTCATGCTCTAGAGCTTCCATTGCACTGGAGGGCTCCAAGACTAGAAGCAAGATGGTTCATCGACCACTACTCAAAAGACACGAATTTGGAGCCTCTGATCCTCGAATTCGCTAAGCTTGACTTCAACAACGTGCAAAGCGTGCACCAGCAAGAACTCGGGAGATTAATAATGTAAATTTGAACAGCACTACAAACCTAACTCCCATGAATACTCAGTTAATAATCTTACAGGTCAGAAAAAAAAAACAATGATGTTATCTCTTGCAGGTGGTGGAGCGACGTTGCTCTTGATCAGAAATTGGTGTTTGCAAGGGATCGTCTGATGGAGTGCTTCCATTATGCAAATGGCATTGTTTGGGAACCAAATCTTGGAACATGTCGAGAATTTCTCGCTAGATTGTTTACTCTAGTTGTGGTGTTGGACGATGTTTACGATGTATATGGAACACTGGATGAACTTGTACTCTTCACCAATGCCATTGGAAGGTAAGAAATGCATGTCGCTTAACCTAATAAGTTGTCAAAACATGTAAAGTAGATCTGGAAATGATGTTATCTTTTACAATGAAACATTTCTTCTCCATTAGATGGGATGCAAGTGCGGGTGAAATGCTCCCCAAATATATGCAAGATCTTTACTCCATCATTTACAAAACATCAAATGAGGTTGCTGACCACGTACTCAAGGAACATGGATGTAACATGCGTTCTCTTTGTCATAAAGTGGTGGAGTACCAATTAATCCTCATATTATAACACTCCATTTATTATATCGAATAGTGATTATTAAGAAAAGGTCTTATTATACACTTCATACTATATGTTGCAGTGGCATGACCTTTGTAAGGCATTCTTGGTGGAGGCAAAATGGCACTACCATAGCTATAGACCAACCCTTGAGGAGTACTTGAACAATGGATGGGTGTCATCCAGTGGACCAGTATTATTACTCCATGCTTTTCCCATGCTCAAGGTTGAAGTTAACACAATGTCTTTAAAACAGAATCAAAGCTATCCAAGGCTAGTTCGGCTCGCTTCAAAAATCTTTCGTCTTTGCAATGACTCTGCAACACACTCGGTGAGAGATTTATCCCAGATTATTCGCCAAATTTTTTGTATGCATCCACATCTTATTTCCATGATTTGTGAAATTGCAGGCAGAGTTGCATAGAGGGGATGCACCGTCCTCCATAGCCATCTACATGTATGAGAATGAAGCCAATGAGCAAGACTCTCGCAGTGCCATGCAAGAACTCACCATGGAGGCTTGGAAAATGATAAATGAGGATGCATTTAGCAATTTTCAGTTACCAAGAACCTTTGCCATTGCTTGCATGAATTTAGCCCGCATCTCTCATTGTGTTTACCAAGGAGGAGATGGTATTGGTGCACCGGGTGAGGATAAAAGGAAACAAATGAAAGAGTTATTCTTGGATCCTTTTGTAATTGAGCAGCACGGCAGTTCAGGCTTCTAGTAATATATGTTATGAATAGCGCTTGTATTCAATATGAGGTCAATGGGTCAGTATATATACACAAATACAGGTGGTGAATATGCACAAAACCCCTCATAACAATGGGGAATAACATACTTAGACATATATCTCTAACAATATATAAAAGTATTGAATGTATGAAATAACTCTGATATTTTCCCAATCTTGTTGTCTTGTTCTCTGTTTCTCTGGTATGATATTTGACAAACATAGATCCACCTCGTGGTTCTGAAATGGTACATGTGTTGATGAACTTAACCCAGTCATACACAGGTTGGGATGTAAACGGATCAAATACGAATCGAATAGTCTCGAATACGAATATGAATCCATATTTTTAAAATGTATATGAATACGAATTCGAACATTCTCGAATATGAATACGTCTCGAATGTTGTAACGAATACGAATTCAAACTTTTGCGACAAATCTCGGTAGAACAAAATTATGTCGCTTAACCTAATAAGTCGTCAAAACATGTAAAGTAGATCTGGAACTGATGTTATCTTTTACAATGAAACATTTCTTCTCCATTAGATGGGATGCAAGTGCGGGTGAAATGCTCCCAAAATATATGCAGGATCTTTACTCCATCATTTACAAAATATCAAATGAGGTTGCTGACCATGTACTCAAGGAACACGGATGTAACATACGTTCTCTGTCATAAAGTTGTGGAGTACCAATTAATCCTCATATAATACTACTCCATTTATTATATCCAATAGTGATTATTAAGAAAAGAAGCTCTTATTAAACACTTCATACTATATGTTGCAGTGGCATAACCTTTGTAAGGCATTCTTGGCGGAGGCAAAATGGCACTACCATAGCTGTACACCCACCCTTGAGGAGTACTTGAACAATGGATGGGTGTCATCCAGTGCGCCAGTATTATTACTCCATGCTTTTGCCATGCTCAAGGTTGAAGTTAACACAATGTCTCAAACAGATTCACAGCTATCCAAGGCTTGTTCAGCTCGCTTCAAGAATCTCGCGTCTTTGCAATGACTCTGCGACACACTTGGTGAGATATTTTTCCCATATTATTCACCAAATTTTTTGTATGCAAACTCATCTTATTTCCATGATTTGTGAAATTGCAGGCAGAGTTGCATAGAGGGGATGCACCGTCTTCCATAGCCATCTACATGTACGAGAATGAAGCCAATGAGCAAGAGACTCGCAGTGCCATGCACGGACTCACCATGGAGGCATGAAAATGATAAATGAGGATGCATTTAGCAATTGTCAGTTACCAAAAACCTTTGCCATTTCTTGCATGAATTTAGCCCGCATCTCACATTGTGTTTACCAAGGAGGATATGGTTTTGGTGCACCGGGTGATGATAAAAGGAAACAAATGAGCGAGTTATTCTCGGATCCTTTTGTAATTGAGCAGCACGACAGTCCAGGCTTCTAGTAATATATTTAGGCAAGGAGTGAGTGGAATGAATAGTTTAAAAGTGTAGTCCTGTACCAACATAAAGTGGAGTCTTGACATTTTCCCAATCTTGTTCTGTTGTTCTCTGTTTCTCTGGTATGACATTTGACAAACATAGATCCATCTCGTGGTTCTGAAATGGTATGATGTGTTGATGATCTTAACCCAGTCAGACACAGGGGCAGAAACAGGGCTCGGCTGCCGGGGAAACAGCAGTGCTACTCCCATGTAATTTGTCTCGGCAAATCTCGGCCACATGGCCCAGCCTGAGGCGCATAGCCCAGCCCAGGGCAGAGATGCCCTAGCCTCCCTTCCCGGGCTTCCCACTCTCCCAACAGACTAGACCCAAAGCCCAGTAGCACAGACCGCAGAGCAGAAGCCCTAACTCCGTTCCTCACTTTTTGGTTGTCGACACCCGCTCACCTCGCTCGACCGTGCTGCCCCCATGTGTCCCACACTCGGACCGTGCGGCACCCCCACCCCCTCCCTCGCTCGGCCACTCGCTAGTCGCCGCCGTTCACCGACCCGCTGTGATGAGGACTACCCCACCTTAATGATATATATACCTGCACATCAATATTCAAAACAATATCATAAGGTTAAACCTAAACTTAGTGTTCATAATTATACTCTGTTTGAAAGAAGGCGACTACAACTTTGCTTGTGTAAGTGTAGGTGTGCTGGACACCCTAGAAATAGCGCGGGCCAGAGGGAGGAGAGGGAGGCCGGCCCAAGAGAGAAGGAAACCAACAGGGAGAAACCAGGCCCAAGCCGAAGGAAAGGAGTCCACTTGGGCACCCACCTCGGCCAAGAGGAGTCCAAGGCAAGGCCCATGTGGCTGGGGAAGCAATACTGCAAGTCCAACTCATCAAATTGGCTGAAAAGGGCAAGAGGTGCTGATTTCGGATTTGAAGTTGAATTGATAAAGTTCCACATGAATTTGGAGTGGAATCCACATGGGCCTGCGTGCCTTAAGTCTTGGGGGGCCTTGATTAGGCCTCGTATCTCTTTTAAAATTCATTTACAAGATTTAAAATAATTTAGAGTCAGATTGGGCTTACAAGCCAAATTGGCCTCTTCAGCCAACTAGAGTTTGTTTGGGGCTTAGCCCATGCGTGTGTAAGACCTATAAGGTCGGGTGGGTGGGTCGGGTGTGTGTATGGGGGGAGGGGGGCACCATGCTTACCAACCAAGAAACCATGAATTTTGAAGAAATAACATATTACTTATTGCACCGTTCTAGGGTTTGTGCTAGCCGTCGGCTGCCCCCTTGGAATTGTGGGATCTCCCATTGTTTTTCTTGCTTGTTCTTGATTGAATTGTAGGAAGATCATCTCCATTTTGGTTCTGGTCAAGTGGAAGTTACCATAGCGTGTGGTTCAGCGAGTTCATACGTCGCAGGTCGTTGCATTGGCATCGAGTGGCCTCGTCGATTCATTGGGTTTCATGGTGTATCCCATATTCTAAAATCGTGAAGATCGGGCACCCCGTATATTCTCGGCACCAGAGCTCCGCTGACACCTTAGAATCTTTATCTTTAGTAGTAGATTGATTTTTGTTTTGCTGTTCTTTACACCGAAAATCCCACAAAAATATAGTAGATTGGCTTTTATATTATGTCCTATACATGAAAAACCCATACAAAAATTATTTGTTGTTGAAATCTTAGTTCCAATCTGTGTTCTAGTGAATTTGCTAGGTTTTGATCCATTGGAATTTGATTTTTTTAGTTGCTGTTCGTCCTTCTTTTGTGTAGCTTTTTCGTTGATCCCAATCGGTTTACTGATGTCAATCTCAAGTTCTTGTTTTTTGCACAAAATTCCTGTGCAACAATCCTTGCCGTGTGCTTCAAGAATTATTCTTTGTGTTCTTGCACAAATTGGAGCCATCATGGTTTCAGTAGGAATTGATCTCAGCTGGCATAGTATTTTTGGTTTCCAATTCTTGCGCCAGCTGTGAGTTTCCATGCTGAGAAGATCTCTTACCATGCGCCAGCTGTGAACTTTCATGTCAGAACCCGAATAATTAGACTAAATCAAATAACAGTAATCGATACTTGGCGGTAGTCACATTCGTCTTAACAGTAAGCTAACCATAGTGTTAGGTAGTTATTAAGCAAACCGAACTTATAATAACTCGTTAGTATTCGGGATTCCTTCTCAAACATGACAATAAATCTTTCAAAATCAATATTGCACCATCCATCAATCTTAGAATCAAATACAAGAATCTTTTGCAATCACCGGTAAAGTAGTAAAATCAAAATCGTAATTAAATTACAATAATCACTCCCATCGAAGCAACTTACAGGAATTCATCGCAAGCGAAATTACAACAATAATACAACATCTGAATTCTTACAAGAACATTTTACAACAAATCAAAATATAAAATAACATCATTTCATTTATAGTGCGATCTAAATCCTAGCATGCCCTTTCGCTAAAGCCCTCCTTACCTTTCCATCCAATTATTTTCCACCCTTCCCGATCCACACCTCCATAGATGGCCAAAAGCACAAAAAGCAATTAGTATAACCGAGAGCAGCTTATACATGTGAGTATTAGAATATAGGAAGTGGCCATCAGAACTCCCCGAAGCTCTGTATGGTTCCCAGATCAACCCAAACCAGTCGGCCCCTTGATCGTCAAGATACCTAGACCAACTAGAGTTAATTGGCACCCTCACGCTTCTGTGGATTTCATCATCTGGCATTACTAGAATCCAACACCCATTATTTGCAATTGCCGTAACCGTAGTACAATCCCGCAGTGCACATTACCTTAAACCCCACCCTCAGTTAAAACATCACTGGGTGTATCGAAACCAACACCATCCCTTCATTTCCTCGCAGCCATTTGCAACCCAGCGAATTATCCAGAGTCATCCACACCTCACTGTATCCACAGGAGAGCACAGCTAATTGATAAGGACGAGCCTGGCAGCACAGAGGAGCACATCACATCCATTCCCCCCTCCAACTTCTTCTCAGCCGAAAAGCCAGGACCCAGCAGAAAGGGAGCAAGAGGAGGAAGGGAGGCAGGGAGGCAGGGAGAAGCCGAAGGGCAAGGGTGACGCCGGCGACGGCAGTTGAACCGCAAGGGACCACTGAAGGCCACGCTGAAGCCAGCAGGAGGACTACAAACCCCTCACTGCCGGCAGCCCCAGCTTAACCACACCGGCCACCACATTGGCCACGACCCCAAAACCGTCCCAACCCCAACCTTCAAATAAACCACCATTTCTCCCACCCTGCCAGTTTGCCATTCACACATATCAAAAGACCACAGTAGCATCGCTCTCGGCGTTCATCACCGAGCTATTAACCACATCATAGAGCAATAGGGGGAGGAGTAGAGAGAGAGATTAAGGTAAGGATGCACCTCAGTAGCAAACCGAGCTGGGGAGGAGGAACCAGAGGCGGCGGCCAGAGGCGACTACAGGCAGGAGGACCAGCAAGACGACGGCACCGCTGGACCGACGGCCAAGCCAGCGCGCAGCGGGCAGAGGTGGTGCTGGCCACCAGGCCACGCCGTGGGTGGGCCAAGAGGAGGCACCAGGGCCGAGCGAGGCAGGAGGTGGCGGCGCCATGAAGGCCGAGCTGGGTCGAGACGCGGCGCAAGGAGTAGGCGACGGCCGGGTTGGCGAGCGACCGGGAGCCGGAGATGGTCGGGCGCATGCTGAGGCTTAGAGGGAGAGAGAGGCGCAGCGGCACTGGGCGCTAGGCCGAGCCAGAGTGGAGTTGGAGGCGGCGGCGGACCGGTGGTGCTAGTGGCACCCGAGGGAGGAGGCGGCCAGGCAAAGGAGCGACAGCAGTGTCGGGAGAGAGGGGAGTGGAAGAAAGGATTTGGGGGAGAAAGAGAAGGAGAGGGGGTGATGAGGGGGTGTCGGCTGGGTTAGGGAGTGAGAACAGAGGGATTAGAAAATAGGATTAGGGATTTTAAGTATAGGAAAATTTAGGAAACATGTATAAATTCTGGTAAGTTCTGTTAATTAATGTTTGTAACAATAAAAGTTAGCAATAAATTAACAATTGTTAGCATTTTGTCATTATTGGACCAAAGAGTAGTACAAGCCGCGTAATTGTTGAACCGGATGATCGTTTAAGCCGTGTACGAATAATTAATCATAAACTAGACCGATAGAAATTTAATGTAGGAAAAGGCTGTAATATTTATCTGAGGTTAATTGAAGCAATTAGTCGCCTTTGGAAACCACTGGATTAATTAAATAATCGGTTGCTTTAGAAAATAAATTATTCGTGACAGATGAATTAAGTTAAACAACATTGGCATAAAAACATTTACGCAGTTAATTGCACACATAAAATTGAATAGACTTAATTGCATGCAAGCGCGTGTAATAGTTCTTTTCGCGTGAGTAAAATGCGAGTTCGGCAACCACGACCCTAGAACGATTAAACAGTAGAACGGCTATAGTGGGGAGTGCTAACTTAACGAGGGAACCGATAAATGTTATTAAATTAAAATATGCTAACAAAATGAAATCCATTAACTTATGTACGCTTACTATCACTCTAAAATCAACTAAGTATTTATTTATATATTATTCGTGCTGCCGCATTGCTCTGAGAGGACAAACCAAAGACCGACAAAGGAATGATCCAGGATTCATTGACGCCGGCCTTTTCTACAATTACGAAGGCAAGCTATTCTCTTGAACATAAATATAGTTATATTAAATGTAAACTATATATTGTTGTATCATATATGTATTGTATCAAAATTATTTCTAAAAATCAAATCGAATGAATGAGATAAAGATGAAAGAGATAAGAAGGAGGAAAGATGAATATTATGGCTGGTAAAGGGGGCCCGGGGTAGGAAAGAGATGTGGCAAGAGGTGGGACCCTTTACATATGGTTAATATATAAGGACCAACAAAACTCTCACCCAGATCAGAGGCCATAAATTCAGTGCCAACCATTTTCCCGTTTCGGTGGGCAGAAAAGGTTTCCTTATTAGGTAATTATGTTTTCCACAACGGGTAGGATAGTAGCAAGGTGGAGTGTTAGGTGCTGGGCAAAGCCGCCTCAACCAATATTACGGAAACTCGGTGTATGACAGAGGTCACGTCTTCGGACACCAACGGAAAATAATGGGTGGAGACTTAATCACGTAACTTGGAAAACATTCTATATTCTGATCTTGAACCCGCATCTAAGGAAATATAGGGGACCTGGCTCATTTAGAGCTCGGAATAACTATGGGTAAAGTGGTACAAGCTTCTGCAGCACTATATCAAATCATGAATTCATGCCTGTCTCCTGGATTGGAGTCTACGGGAACCACCAAGAGTCTTTCTTCTCTCCGATTGATAAGTAGTCTTTTCTAAATTAAAACTTGCCACCTCAAGTTTTAACGAGTTGTTTATTTTTAGAAAAAGAGATGAATTAAAAAATGTAATGACAACAAATATAAGTCATACAGTGCATCTTTTGCTATTAAAGCTTGCTGAGTACATTTGTACTTAACCTTGTTAGTATTCTCCTTTATTAGATCCTAGTCCGGCTGGGAATTATCCCGAGTGGAACGAGGAACGTGTACGTGCAGATGAGGCCGCAGGAGATGAGGACCCTTACTACGAGAAGTAGGGTGAGGTGGACGCCCTATTTGGCACATGGGACGAGTAGGTGACCAAGGGAGCTTGAAAGGCAAGCGAGGGACTTAGTCCAATTTTTGCAGTTGTAATTACTATCTGTAATGTAAGACCCTAGCCTTGCGTGGCTAACTGTTGTAATAAATGACAGTTTCTATCTTATTATTCTGCTGTGTAACTCTATTGTTCTGCTGTGTAACTCTAGTAAAGGCTTACTATTCGTTGGAGCAGTGTTCTACTGAGCAAACGAATAGTAATCCGTATGTCTAAGTGTGATTACCCCTAGGCCTAGGGTAATACCACGGGACGCCACATTTCCCTTTTGTGCAAAAACTTCCTTTTGCTGGATTCGTCGCCAAGGAGGACTCTCCTATGTTTTCTTGCCTCAATTCTTGTACTAGCCCTTTTTGGCCGAACGTGTTTCGATCCTTGTATTGCTATGCGCCAAAGAAGCTAGTTGGTTTTGTTTCTCAGCCAAGAGCCTAGCTAGCTTGCTTGCTGTTGCCTTGCGCTAGTTTCATTCACTGCTGTGCTGTGAGCGCAGGAGAAGGAAGGAAGACAAACCGAGCACATGCGGTTGGAGACCCTATTCGACTCCAAAAGCTCATTGGATAAATTTATGTTTTGCTTGATTTTCTCTTTTCTGCAATCCGGCCGACGTGACGGTGTTTATTCATCGGGCTAGTGCAAGGCTAGGACTAGGTGATGTAAAATCTTCGACATGTGCTCTAGATTGCTTACCAAAGGTAGTGAGCGGCGGTGGTATCGACGGATGCCAAACAAACTAGAGAATTCATGTGCTGTGTGTAAAGTTGTACACATTTACGGAGTGTAAATCTATTTAAATAGCCGTGCTCGTGGTCATGAGCATGCTTAGTGCAATCTTAATGGGTATAGTCTTGGTTTTCATAAAAATGGTTTGTTGAAAAATGACAGAATGATGTTATTGTTGTTATTTGAGTTGAGTGTCATACATATGGCTGAAAATGAATTATTGCGAGTTGTTGATTATTCAATTAATTACATGTTGTCTTTTACCTCGTTAACTGCTCTTTAAAAATTTCCGTTGCAAAATACCACGTATTGATATTACAAACAAAATATGCTTCATGCAAAATAACTTGTAGCATAGAGCCTCATCCCTTGATTAGCCTTGCATTTATATAAATTTTGTGATACACTACAAGTCTTGTTGAGTACGTAATGTACTCAATCTTGCTTAATTTATTGTTCAGAGTTTGAGGATGAGCCAATTCCGGACGACAACGGGTCTTTCTAGAACTTGTCTCTAGTCGGTTGCCTGAGGGTTCGGATTGGTATGCCGCTGGAATTTTGGACTAATTACATATTTTGCTTTCGCTGTCACTTTGCTACTTCTGACACTTAAGCTTTTATTTGGCCGGTCGGCCTTTGTGATGTGAATAACGTTACCGCTTAAGTTATATACCATCATTTTTTTTATTTTGTATGTATGAATATATTGATGTGAATATCAATGTTGTGAATATGTGTGCTAGCCACTGATCATGGGACTAGAACAGTACACACATGAAGGTTTTCGGTATTCAACGCCCGGGATCCGACAGGAACATAGTGGGGGTTCTTTGATTACTAAATATGTTATTTTCAGATTACTATACGTGGGAACACACGATTTGATTAAATGGCAGCTTTATTATCAATTTTCCGCAATTTGTAATGGAAAATTTACGTTACAACCACCCTAAGATGAGCCGTTAATTTGTACCTTCGTTGACCACCTGTTCCTTTTTTTTTTTTGTGTTGTACGTATTATTTGCTCTCGATGCCCTACTGCGTTCCATCTTCTATGATCCTTTTTCCATGTATTGCTTTCAGGAGATCCTTTTTTCCATGATTTTTATTGGTTGTAAGTATTATTTGCTCTCCTTGACAGAAGAGAAATGAAACCAAGCCACCCAAATTATAGGAAAGAAGTGTTCCAACATGTTGATCGGGGAATCTCAATCAGATCGCAACTCTGTTCTTACCCTCTTAACTATCTGATGGCTAAATGACAATCAGATAGGAATCCATTCTTACCAACTTAACTAACTGAGGAAGAAAAATGTGACACCATTGGTCATTTCAGCATTTGCAATATTGCAAAAAAAATCTGCATGTTGCCAAGCATGTTTCTCCAAATTCGGACAGCTGTCCGTTCTCCAAATTCGGACAGTTTCCATGCATGTGCTGCTGACTTGTCCAAATTCGGACAGCGAGGCAAGTAAGTGCTCGAAGAAGTTTTTTTTTTCCATTTTTTAGAGGCTAGGAATTTTCCAGCAGCCTTAAAGAAGAACCCCCATGAGGCGCCCGCGCCAAACTCCCTCGAACGCGGATGGGCAGGACTCTAGAAGGCCCCGTGCCAACTGAGCACCCACTCATTCTCAGTGCTCCAAGATGTCAATCAGATAGAATCCATTCTTATCCATCTGATCGACCCCATTGGTCGGACAGCGAGGCAAGTAAGTGCTCGAAGAAGTTGATCGGTGAATGTCAATCAGATAGGAATTCATATGTCAATCAGATAGGAATTCATTCTTATCTACAAAATTAGCCCCATTATAATGTAATGGCTTTACCACCTTGCTTGCCTATAAATACTCATGTATTATCAGTTTGGTCTCCCGAAGAAACAAGAGAAGAAGCACCAGGATTGATGTGGCCATCAACGGTCCACACGGCCACATTCAGTTGGCTGTCTCCAGCAACGCGACACACACCGCTCCTGGGCTCCTGGCGCGGTGTTCATTGGCCCCAAAGGACGCGCAGCCACCCCCGAGGCGGCGGTCGGCGAACTACCAGCCCAACTCCTGGGACTACAACGCCCTTCTCTCGCTCAAGGGTGGTAGCCATGATCGGGTGACTGACATATATAATTATTACATGACATCGTTAATTGTTCGTCGATTTGTATTTGAATAAATACCCATGTTTTAGATCTTACAAAATGTTATTCGAAATTACATGCAAACCATTTTATAGAATCGTCAAAACTGCATCTGCGAGATGGGAGAGTATCTAGGAAAAATCTTAATCTATTTAAAAACTATTTTTTTTAGTTTGTGATCACCACATTAACATGAAAAATAAAAAAGAGAATATGTGATAGTCTATGGAGTCTCACGTCAGCCTTTAAAATTCAAGTTTAAACTCAAAAAGATTAGGAGGAACAGAAAAGAGAAACATAGTAAGAATAGTCACTTTCCTCTTCTTTTTTTTTTTCCTGTTTTCTAACTTATACTCACTCCCGTTCACAAAAACAAGTCTTTTTTCTGTCTTTTTGGAATTTTCATGTTGATTTGCTGCTCAAACTAAAAAGTTTTCAGTTTGAATTTTTTTTATTTGAGCTTGATTTTTCTAATGGATGTTTACTAAAATAAGAGCTAAGTTATCCGAAAAATTATATTTTTCATGTGATTTGTTGCACTAACTAAAAAAAATGATGGTTTTCATTGGATACCCCCTTTGGAAACTCAGAAACAACCTCTGACTTTAAAGCTCGACCAAGAGAACACTACTCCCTCCAATAAAAAGAGAAAGTGACATTGATCATATAATGATACAATCAAAGTAGTTTAATGTTACATATTTTTTAGTTTATCTGATGTCTCCAAAGAGACATCAAACTATTTTAATTTCGATCAATAATACCAATAGTTTATCTGATGTCTCTAGAGAGAAATCATACATGCTATGAGTAGTTTTTTTTTATAAAAAAAACATCATAGTATCATATTTTTTTGACTTTTACAAATATGTTAAAATTGAAATTTGTGGTTGAAGTTGGGTTTAGGAGACCGTGCTGTGCTAATATCCAAAACATCACATTTTGTTTCCGGGGGGTAAGAACTAGGTAGCACTTATCCGTAGCTGCAAATCTGTAATTCGTATCACATTTATATTACCGAGTGATCAACCCAAACAAAATTAACCATATGGCGCAGGTATGCTCATCTAGCTTTGATAAACTGAAAGGTATTGTAAAGGATATGATCCTCAATAAGTCAGAACCATCTTCTAAGAAGCTTAGGCTCATTGACATAATCCAGCGACTCGGTATTGCCTACCGCTTTGAGGAAGAGATTAGTGGCATCCTCGGCTCCATTTCCATGGAGAGTTCCAAAGCTCAACACAAGGATGATGTTGCTTTCTATGGCCTTGAAATTTAAATTGCTCAGGGAGAATGGTTTTCCTGCTTCCCCAGGTACTATGATTGTATGTACTAGCTTGCTTTCGTTTTCTCGTTTCAAGTAATATGTTTCTAATTCCTTAATGATGTAGCAACTTACGAATCAACCTGCTTAGTAGGAATTTTATGAGGGCACGTATTTATCTAAGCATCCATCTTTCTATGCGTGTGCTAAGAGGGTACACTCGCGTGTATGTGATGTGCGTGCGTGGAGATGTGTGTGCGTGTGTGTCTTCCTTGTAATGGCAAAAAAAAGTTGAAAAAAAAGGAAAATAACTAAAGCATCACAAAAAATGATCTACCAATGCCAGTTTTTTCCTCACCCAATTTCCTCTAATTAATGAGCTCACAACTCCACGAGAAGATCTCTCTAGCTCCACACCGGATCTGCCCAAACCTTCTGGCTTGTTTGGATACAGCCTTACCCCGGTCAGGGAAAAAAATTCCCATCTTTTTAGCACTTAATTCCTATAGCACATCCATAAATAAAAAAATCTTTCTAACGAAATGAACAATTATTCAAAATTTAAGAGTTTTGCTTATATATATATTTTTATCATCAAACATGAAATGCAAATCAGATCATCGTATGACCTATGGAAGGGGTGCATATCAAGTCAGGTACTCGTCTTACCGAGTTTTTTCTGAAATTGACACAGTTTAATTTAATATCATTTTATTTATAGTTTGGAAGTATTTTTCGAACTGAGCTAAAGAGCCGAGCCGAGCCGAGCCAAGCCCGAGCAAAATCTAATTTCATTCGAAATTGACTCACTTCAATGTTTAACCAATTAACGAGTGTAATTGGAGCAATTTTGAACCGAGCTAACGAGCCCACTAACGACCTTTTTTCCAAAAGGAAGAAACACGTGAAAAGATTCAATATACGTACTCTTCCAATTGCAAGTATATGTATTTGGATATTGATCACCGCCCAAGATATCAAATTGATTACAAGTTATGCAAAGCTTCACAAATAGCAAGTTCAACTAAAGAGGTCCTAGAATGAGCCAAGCTATGTCAAAAGGTCAATGTGAGACCAAGAAGCCACAATTGATCACTCTATAGGCTATAAGTTCCAAAGTGAATCATTTTGTTTAAAATACCTCAAGCACCTATGCTTCTACACAAATTGTGACATTTTGAATTTAAAAAGCACATGTGGAAGTTGTTTTAGAGGTTTATCTTAGTAGAGTAAGTCTTGGAGTAGGAGCCATCCACAACTGACCCCTAAGCTTCAATCAAGCCGACAAATCTTGAGGTTCATGTCAAGCCATCGCAAGCAGTCCGTAAGCTATACCTGATCCGAGCCACAAAAGCCTAGGAGGGCACATATTTATCCCGGCCACCGTCTTTCTAGACGTGTGCTAAAATGGTCCAATCCCGTGTGTGCGGTGTGCGTGTGTGGTGGGGTGTGTGTGTGTTCCTCTTCCTTGTAATTGCAAAAAAAAGTTGACATAAAAGGAAAATAACTAAAGCATCACAGAAAATGATATACCAATGCCACTTTTTTCCTCACCCAATTTCCTCTAATTAATGAGCTCAGCTCACAACTCCACGAGAACTCTCTAGCTCCACACCGGATCTGTTGGAAATTGTACCCGTGGACTCACACTTTCACGGGTGAGGGAGACAAACTCACGGAGAGGAAGAACACATAGAAGATTTTGCATAGCACTGCAACTGCCTAGCGCTACTTTTTTTCTTTTATATTCTTATCTCTTTGTTATTTGGCTCAACTAAAAAAACAATGTCAATGAGGGTAAATAGCTCATCAACAAACACCATGACCCACTAACCGACTGCTCTAATGCAAACACTAATGCACACATGCAACCCACTAACCCACTGCTCTAATGCAAACACTAATGCACACATGCAACGCACGCTCTCATGCATGTAACGCACACACTAATAGCACACTAACGCACAACTAACCCATTGGTCTTGATTATTCCTAACAATTTCCCCCTAATCAAGATGGCATCACAGCAGTGTCGGTTCATCGTCGGCATCTGCCTCCATGAGATGTGCCTGTTCCTCCTTCTTGTTGCGGCATTTGGAAGCAAAATGCCCATAGTTGTTGCAGTTGTAGTGTCGGACCCGGATTATGAGAATCCAAATCCTCTGTAAAAGACACTGTGCTATTCCCTAGATCAGTAGATAGCAAATCAATTCATGCATGGCGTAGATTAAACCATACCATTCATTAATTAACACAACAGAGTTTACATAAACCGCATCAGGTCGAGTTTGACAATAAGGGCCGAACAGGCCAAAGATTACAATACAAAAGTTGCGGAAGCGACAACGGAAGCAAAAGGGGGTAGAGCACATCTCTCCACAGGCAAGCGACTGGGGGAACCCATGTGCGTCCGATATTACCCAAAGACTCAGATAATATAGGATGCACACAAGCACCGGCAGAGTCGACTAGACTGGGGCAAGATCTAGACTAAAAGAACTAATCTAGTCTTCATCATCTCCTGGGCCTCCCACTTCTGGATCCTCTTAGTATGCATAGTCTTCAGGATTTCCTACTTCTGAGGGTTTTGGGGGAGAGAGCGAGGGTGAGCACAACTTCTGTGCTCGCGAGCCAATACACACAATGCAATAATATACATGCAAGGCTTAACAAGGATGGCTTGGGTTCTTTTATTTGCTAAAGCAACATTTTCAATTATCATAATTGCAAATTCATAGCACTTAGCATTTTTAACTAACTTGCATTTTATTAAAGAGAGTAATTGTGCAATAATTATTTCAGTAGAGGTTCCCTCCGTCGGAACCTATACCGTATGCTTCATTTGATTGGAGCTAGCTCCATTATCAACACCGCTGAGCTCGAAGGCTCAGGTAAAATCCAATCTCAGGGCTAGGTGAGCCCGTCCTGATTTTCATACCACCCACAAAGGTTTTTGAAATAGAACTAACTCAAGTAAAGTTCCCATGTCCGCTTTTGACCGTAGGCGCGACTGTTTAAACAGTTTAGACTCTACAGAGGTTGTACACTGTACCCACAAGAGATAGTCATACTCGTTACCCCACATGATTCCGTAGTCATGCAGTTGAGCGACCGTCACAGTAACCTTTCAAATTACCTCGCCTCTTCCCTCATCTCACCCATATGGGGTTGCGCCCATACGTTGTGCGGGATGTTCACCTCGACGACAGGAGTAGTTGGACTACATCTCGGTGACAGGCAACTTCACCCTTTATCGGTGTCCCATTAAGCCAGGCGTAGCCCGCGCTTGCACATTTTTACTCCTCCACCCATGAGATGACTTTCAGGGTCCGATAAGTTTACTAAGTCAAGTTGCATTTTGCAGACTTGTGGTTGTACTTGTTTTACACGGGAGGTCATGACAAGATTAAGTCCTTAGGGGTTATCTGGGCGGTGTATTCCATATACCCTCCACCTTGGGCTGCATTAGCACCCATCAACATATCATCTACGTACCCAGATAGTAATAGCAAGTTATAGGGTTTTTGAGTGGTAAAATATATCAACACAACCATCTTAGTCATTTGCCCACAATGACTGCCCAAAACCATTTTCATGTTTAAAAGATGATGATTGGGGTATTTAATACTCCGGTACTTAAGCAAGTCTAGCATGTCGCTTAAGTACAACCTATAACTAGTATTTACCATATAGTTACTAGGGTGACATGAAATAAGGGATTCAAATATCAAGAGATGGCATATTAATTAATTAATTAATCATCAAATGGGTATTTAACTACCTTAAGCTTTAACATACATTTGATTAAAGAATTAAAGCATGCAATTTTGGTAATTTAAATGAATATAATTTGCTTAAAATGTAGGATCAATATGATCAAAGCATTGACTCACCTGGGTCGATTTACTACAGCCTTGATCTTACTCAAAGCCTTCTCAGTCAATGGTCTTGAATTCTTGGTCCGCGTCTTTATCCGAATTTTGATCTCGCTCGAGTCGTTGTTTCTTCGAGACTCCAACTTCTAATTACACGATAACAACCGAGAAACCAAATAAATCCAAAGAACTTCAAAAGATCAAATAAATTCAATTAAGCTTGAATAAGATTTGCGATGTTCGATATTATGAGAGAAGATTTACCGAATGGGGGATGTTTGACAAAGTAAACAATTATTTGAGCGAAAGAGGAAATGGCGGGGAAACTCTGCTGGAAAGGAAAACAAAGAGGGATCAAAGTTGAAGGAATATTTATAGGAATATTCCACTTCGGATTGGAAGATGGCAAGATATTGCCGATTCGAGGAAAACTTATGGCTTGATCCTTGATTTGAAAGCTTCTTTGATTAAGGGATATTTATTAAGGATGCCACATGAGTTGGGTTGATAGATATGGGTCTAAAGGAACACTGAGCATTATTTGGTGAGCGTTAAACATTAGAGATTAGGGTGTGAGTTCAACATATGAAGAGTATAATTTTTAATTGACGAGTTAAACTTGGAGTCGAAAATTATCAAGGTTATCTCTTGAGGTTATGCCTGAAATTGTTGGTACATTAATTATCTTTAATTACCACTGGTGATTTATATCCAGAGATAAAGATAGGATGATTGATATTGGGCAAGATTATACTTTTAGCAAGACATTAAATTTAAGTTGTATTTTAAATTAGATGGCAAAGGCATGTTGGTTAATTACTTCACTTTTAACTTATTTGCCGTTTACACAATGTTAAGCATATAACCATGCATAAGCTATAATTGAGAATAAGATAAAGGACTTAAGATTTCAATGATTTTTCTTAATTATTAAATCACCATTTTAAATGTCTTCGTGATTTTTGGGGATATGGAGATGATACTTGATCTTTTTGCCGGGCTTACCTTTACATTAATTATTTTTAATTAATATGATAACTTTAGATCGGAGGATAAAGATGCGATGGTTATTATTTGGACCAAGGAATGTTTGATAGGATTTGCAAGATAATTATTCAAGTTTCCAGAGCAAGATATTGAGATCATCATAAATTATTCTTGAAAAGCTTTAAATTCAATTTCTAGAAATTTGTAATTTAATTTCTTACATCACATCGATTTTAACCATTAGTGGAAGATTAATTAAATTAATTTTATTTATTAACTAATCACTGTTTACAGAGAGTTTAACACAATAATTTAACATGATCTTCAATTAACAAATGAACTAATTGAGAGTTCATTGCCTGCCTCCATTCATGCTTAAAGGGGAGGGCCCACACGTCACAGAGAAATGAGAGGGGGAGAACAGAGGGCAGCGCACAAAGAACAGAGGGGCTTCTCGGCCCATTGGGGAAACCAGGGAGGAGGCGCATGGTCGAGGCTGGACGGCGGCGAGCGGCGGCCGAAGGGGCGGTGGGGACCGGAAAAACGAAATGCCGGGGAGTGGAAGAGGCCGAAGGAGGTGGCGTTGTGGCCGAGACGGTGCCGCAGAGAAGCCGAAGGCGGCGGGAGTGGAAGGGCGTGGCGACCGAACAAAGGCGCCGGTGGCCGAAGCGAGGGGAGGCGAGCTTGAGCATGAAAAAGATGAGAGGATGCTCATCGCGGTGTCCGTGGAGGCAGAGGAGGACTGGAGCGGGCCAGCGACGGCAGCCAAGGGCGGCGCGGGGCGACTTACGGTGGCGGCAGCCTAGGGCGGCGGCGAGGCGTGGCCACCGGTTGGGGAGAGTCAGAGGTGTCGAGGAGGTGCTCCAGGTGCCGGCAATTTGGCGGAGGCAGTGAAGGGCTCGGAGGAGGCCGAAAGGGGGGGGGGATTCAGCTGGCGGGGAAGAAGAACCCAATTCGGGTGATTTCGTTTGGAGATACTTACTGATGGAGAGGAGAGTGAAGTGGAGAGTCAAAGGGTGCACAGGGCCCTCTTTGTAGCCGGGAGGAGCCGTTGGAGGGAGGCTCGGGTGCGCACAGAGTACCGAGGCGGCTCATGGTGCTCTAGCGCGGATGCGATGGGGCGAGAGCTCGGTGCCGGGTCAAGGAGCAGGTGGGAGACGACGGGGCGCCAGGCGCACGTGGGCGGGGGCAGGTGTGCGGATGGGCGTGCTCCATATGCATGGCAGGCGATGGGAGCACGCGGGCGCGGTGCAGTGGTGACGCACGAGCATAGAGCTGACGACAGCGGTGGCTGGCAGGGCGCTCGTGGGCGCAGGGAGTGGCACAGGTGGTGCACGAGGCGGCTCTGGAGTGGGCAGAGGTGTGGGCAAGGCAGAGCGCAGGCGACAGTGCTGACACGGGCGCGTGGACCGAGCGTGGGAGGCGCGGTGCTTACACGGCAGGGTGGCGTGCTAGGGCAGGAGCGGACAAGACACGGTGGTGGCGCCAGAGTCAGGGAGTTGGTGGTGCAGAGGTGCCGGCGATGGGACAAGACGGAGCGACCCTGGAGGAGACGCTCATGCGTGAGTGCAGAGCGCACGAGGCGGCTCGACAGGCTTGGCCAGGGGGGGTGACGACCCGGTGGCAGAGGCAGGTGGGAGTGCAGGCGCCGACCAGGAAGGAGAAAGGGGCAAGGGAAAAGAAGCTAAGCTGGATGGGCCAAGGAGGGGAATGGGAATGGGCCAAGAGGGAACTGGCTGGCCCAAGGAGAGTTGGGCTGAGCTCGAAAAAGAAATGGGGCTGAGCCCACAAAGAGAGGAGGGCAAAAACTGGAAAGGGGCCCAAAATTTGAAATGAGGGAATTCAAACCCGAAATTTGAATATGAGAAATCATGGAAGTTTGAAACACAAACCCGAGCTTAGAAGGAAAGCTAGAAGATTTTGAAATTAGTTGATAATTTGACATAGTTTTGAAGACCAAAAACCAACTGGTAATTACTAGTCGCCGTTTGAAAACGGGAATGTTACATGTAGCATCTTACTTTAGCCTTATCGAATTTACAATTCCCCCGGCTTCGGCCACCATTTCCGTTAGAGCTGCCGGGCTTGCCATCTTTATTCTTTGCCGATTGGGCCTCCCACTCAGCGCGCATTAGGAGAAGATGTTCGTCATCGTTGTTGCCGCTCATACCACGTAGACGCTCCTCATACGCCTTGAGACGGCCGATCGCTTCTTCCACCATCATTGTCTTCAAGTCCCCAAATTGTTCAATGGTTGAGATAATCTATAGGTACTTGCTCGGGATGGCACGCAGAAGCTTCTTCACGACGTAGCTCTCCTCCATCTTGTCACCAAGACCGCGAATCTGGTTGATGAGAGTCGTTAGTCTCATGGCGAAGTCATCCACCGACTCCGTTCCCTTCATGCGCAACCCTCGAACTCGCTCTTGAGGGTCTGCGCGTGCGCCTCCTTAACACGGTCGATGCCGATATACATCGTCTTAAGGGTGTCCCACGCATCTTTCGCCGTCTCCTTTTCGGCGAGTAGGAGGAGGGTCTCCTCCGGAACTCCTTGGAAGATGGCCGCAAGGGCCATTTGATCTTGGCGCTCATCAACGTCGTCGGCCACCACAGCTTCCCAAACACCTTGTGCCTTCATGAACACCTTCATCTTGATTTCCCACATGCCGTAGTTGTTCTTGTTCAGCATAGGGTATTGAAGAGAGACACTGCTTTCTCTTCCCGGTACCCTTGACGGACCACCGCTGGCAATGAAGGTGCGGCTCAATGGACCACCACTGGCAACGAAGGTGCGGCTCGACGGCGACATGGACCTTGCCCTCGACATGGCTCTGATACCAATTGTTGGAAATTCTACCTGTGGACGCACACTTCCACGGGTGAGGGAGATGAACTCACGGAGAGAAAGAACAAACAGAAGATTTTGCATAGCACTGCAACTGCCTAGCGCTACTTTTTTTCTTTTATATTCTTCTCTCTTTGATGTTTGGCTCAACTCAAAAACAACAATATCAATGAGGCTAAATAGCTCATCAACAAACACCATGACCCACTAACCCACTGCTTTAATGCAAACACTAATGCACACATGCAACCCACTAACCTGCTGTAATGCAAACACTAATGCACACATGCAACGCACGCACTCATGCATATAACGCACGCACTAACAGCACACTAACACACAACCCACAGGTCTTGATTATTCCTAACAAGATCCGCTCAAACCCTCCGGTCTTGTTTGGATACAACCTTACCCCGGTCAGGGAAAAAAATCCCATCCTTTTAGCACCTAATTCCTTTAGCACATCCATAAATTAAAAAAAAACTTTGGAATGAAGTGAACACTTATTCGAAATTTAAGACATTTGCTTATATATTGTTTTCTCATCAAACATGAATTGCAAATCAGATCATCCTATGACCTATGGTAAATTGCATGTAAGAATTTCCAAAAGGAAAAAAAAACAGGTGAAAAGATTCAATAAACGTACTCCTTCCAATTGCAAGTATATATATTTGGATATTGACCACGGCTGAAGATATCAATTTGAATATATGCTAATTTATATCATAATATGTTGTTGCGAATCAAATTATATTAGAAATGAATATAGTTATACCAACTTCATTTCGAGTATAGATATATTTTTTATGTTACGACTATGTTTTCAATGTAAGCGAGCAGTTCTCTACTTAATTTATCTGTTTGGATAGTTCTCTTATTAACTATACACTACCTGAAATACTATTTGTAGCTAAGAAAGTCAATTTTAGTCCATTGTTCCAATTAATTAATTGTATGCACTCGGAGACCTGCAAATTAAAGTACCTAATCAAGTTAGTTATTTTCGTGACAAAACATCGATCATAGAACCATTCAGGATCCATATCAAGACAACACTAGAGAACGATGTCAATGGACTTCTCTCACTCTATGAGGCCTCACATCTTGCGTTTGGAAGTGAAGAATTATTGCATGATGCAAGAATATTTTCTACTAATACTCTCAGAGATCTTATGCCATCCATGCATCCCCACTTAAGATGTTTAGTGGCTCATGCTCTAGAGCTTCCATTGCACTGGAGGGCTCCCAGACTAGAAGCAAGATGGTTCATCGACCACTACTCAAAAGACATGAATTTGGAGCCTCTGATCCTCGAATTCGCTAAGCTTGACTTCAACAACGTGCAAAGCGTGCACCAGAAGCAAGAACTCGGGAGATTAATAATGTAAATTTGAACAACACTACAAACCTAACTCCCATGAATACTTAG
Source organism: Phyllostachys edulis (assembly GCA_036346405.1). NCBI lineage: Eukaryota > Viridiplantae > Streptophyta > Magnoliopsida > Poales > Poaceae > Phyllostachys > Phyllostachys edulis. The sequence continues at coordinate 11,603,957 of CM070552.1, forward strand.
TTAATAATGTTACAGTTGCAGAAAAAAATAATGATGTTATCTCTTGCAGGTGGAGGGACGTTGCTCATGAGCAGAAATTGGGGTTTGCAAGGGATCGTCTGATGGAGTGCTTCCATTATGCAAATGGCATTGTTTGGGAACCAAATCTTGGAACATGTCGAGAAATTCTCGCTAGAGTGGCTACTCTAATTGTGCAGTTGGACGATGTTTACGATGTATATGGTACACTAGATGAACTTGTACTCTTCACGAATGCCATTGGAAGGTAAGCAATGCATGTCGCTTAACCTAATAAGTTGTCAAAACATGTATAGTAGATCTGGAACTGATGTTATCTTTTACAATGGAGCATTTCTTCTCCATTAGATGGGATGCAAGTGCGGGTGAAATGCTCCCCAAATATATGCAGGATCTTTACTCCATCATTTACAAAATATCAAATGAGATCGCTGACCATGTACTCAAGGAACATGGATGTAACATACGTTCTCTTTTTCAGAAAGTGGTGGAGTACCAATTAACCCTCATATAATACTACTCCATTTATTATATCGAATAGTGATTATTAAGAAAGGAAGCTCTTATATTAAGCACTTCATAATATATGTTGCAGTGGCATGACCTTTGTAAGGCATTCTTGGTGGAGGCAAAATGGCACTACCATAGCTGTAGACCAACCCTTGAGGAGTACTTGAACAATGGATGGGTGTCATCCAGTGCGCCAGTATTATTACTCCATGCTTTTGCCATGCTCAAGGTTGAAGTTAACACAATGTCTCTAAAACAGATTCACAGCTATCCAAGGCTAGTTCAGCTCGCTTCAAGAATCTCGCGTCTTTGCAAATTCTAAAACAGATTTACAGCTATCCAAGGATATTTTTCCTATATTATTCACCAAATTTTTTGTATGCAACCTCTATTGGAAATTCTACCCGTGGACGCACACTTTCACGGGTGAAGGAGACAAACTCACGGAGAGGAAGAACACACAAAAGATTTTTGCGTAGCACTGCAACTACCTAGTGCTACTTTTTCTTTTCTATTCTTCTCTCTTTTCTGTTTTTCTCAACAAATACAAACCGATTACAAGGCCTTCTATAAGCACACCCGAACACCCGGATGTGGTTGCCACAAACTAACTCACACACTAGTAAATCACATGCATGTAACTCACGCACTAACTCACGCCACTATCTCCTCATAACCTGTCCACTTAACTCTATGCAGCCCACTAACTCAACTAATGCATGATACACTGCATTACCACTTATCCACTACTGCATGAAGTTGTCAAGATTAAGTCCAACAATTTCCCCCCTAAACTTGACATCACTTACTTCACAAGCCGAAGTCCGATCTCCTCACGCATCTCCAAGGAGTTTTGCCTTCTTCTTGCTGACCATGCCGCCGATGACACAACTTGCCGGTGTCTTTTGCTTCTACCTCAACTCCGATTGCCTTTCACCGGTACCATCGGCGATGGAGACTCGGACCGAGCTTACATTAGTGAGTTCTTGGACACACCTACAAGAACTCACGCTTTCTCGTGGACACAACTAACACGAGAATACACCCATGTACAACAGCTAGACGGGAGTACACAGAGAGGACACACTTCTATTCTCTTGTACTACTAAGCTTTTGGACACGCACTCAACTAATTCACAGTGGAGGAAACAGAAGAACGTCATGAGCACACACACAGCTTTTGGCACTCGGCAGGCCCGGAGCTTTTCATGTGCTCTCATTCTTTGTCCTCCACAATACCTCACGGCAGCTACCAGATGTGACGTACAGCCACTGCAGCCAGCCACACACCCGCGTACTCCCGCTCGCCTGCGCACACCGCGTCACTACGCGTGCTCCGTGCTGCGCTGCACAATCGGGCTCCCTCCGCCATGCCAGTGTACACGCTGCCAGCCGCTGCCTTGGCACCCGCTCCACGCATCCGCTCCGGCCGCCGCCCAGGCAGATCGGAATGCCACGCCCTCGCGAAGGTGCTCACCGCACCTTGTGCACATGCATGCATGCTTGTTGTTCTTCTTTGCTTGCTCGCGCGCCACATAGACGGCCGCCGCTACTCGCCAAAGACGTCGCCGCCGAGGCTGAGCCCACCGTGTGCTACACGCCACCACTGCCAGCAGCGCCATGCCACCGTGTGCCGTAGCGCCGTTGCCCGGCGAGCCGTCACTGGCCGAGTAACATCACCTCACATTGAACCTCGCTCTGATATCAATTGTTGGAAATTCTACCCATGGACGCACACTTTCACGGGTGAAGGAGACAAACTCACGGAAAGAAGAACACACAAAAGATTTTTGCGTAGCACTGCAACTGCCTAGTGCTACTTTTTCTCTTTTTTATTCTTCTCTCTTCTCTGTTTTGCTCAACAAATACAAACCGATTACAAGGCCTTATATAAGCACACCCGAACACCCGGATGTGGTTTCCACAAACTAACTCACACACTAGTAAATCACCTGTATGTAACTCACGCACTAACTCACGCTACTATCTCCTCATAACCTGTCCACTTAACTCTATGCAGCCCACTAACTCAACTAATGCATGATACACTGCATTACCACTTGTCCACTACTGCATGAAGTTGTCAAGATTAAGTCCAACATCCTCATCTTATTTCCATGATTTGTGAAATTGCAGGCAGAGTTGCATTCCATAGCCATCTACATGTACGAGAATGAAGCCAATGAGCAAGAGACTCGCAGTGCCATGCAAGAACTCACCATGCAGGCTTGGAAAATGATAAATGAGGATGCATTTAGCAATTGTCAGTTACCAAAAACCTTTGCCATTGCTTGCATGAATTTAGCCCGCATCTCACATTGTGTTTACCAAGGAGGAGATGGTATTGGTGGACCGGGTGATGATAAAAGGAAACATATAAGAGAGTTATTCTTGGATCCTTTTGTAATTAAGCAGCACGACAGTTCTGACTTCTAGTAATATATTTAGACAAGGAGTGAGTGGAATGACCCACCGTTTGTCTGTAAGAATAGTTTAAAAGTGGAGTCCTGTACCGACATAAAGGTTTCGAATGTATGAAATAACTCTTGACATTTTCCCAATCTTGTTCTGTTGTTCTCTGTTTCTCTGGTATGACATTTGACAACCATAGATCCATCTCGTGGTTCTAAATGGAATGATGTGTTGATGATCTTAGCCCAGTCAGACACAGGGGCAGAACCAGTCCTCGGGCTGCCCAGGCTACAGCCAGAGGCCTGGCCCAAATAGCAGTGGTTCTACCATGTAATTTGTCTCGGCATATCTCGGCCACATGGCCCAGCCTAGGGTGCACGGCCCAGCTCAGGGCTGAGATGCCCTAGCCTCCCCTCCCGGGCCTCCCACTCTCCCAACGGACTTGACCCAAAGCCTAGTACCACGGACCGCACTGCAGAGCAGAAGCCTAACTCTGTTCGTCACTTCCTTGTTGTCGACGCTTGCTCCCCTCACTCGACCGCGCCACCCCCTGTGTCCCTTGCTCGGATCGTGCGGTGCCCCCACCCACTCCCTTGCTCGGCCACTCACTGGTCGCCCCCGTTCGCCAACCCACCGTGATAATGACTCCCCCACCTTAATGACATACATACTTGCACGTCGATATTCAAAACACTATCACAAGGTTAAACCAAAACTTAGTGTTCATAATTATACTTTCTTTGAAAGAAGGCGACTACGACTTTGCTTGTGTAAGTGTAGGTGTGCTGGACGCCCTAGAAATAGCGCAGGCCAGAGGGAGGAGAGGGAGGCTGGCCCAGGAGAGAAGGAAACCAGCAGGGAAAAACCAGGCCCAAGCTGAAGGAAAGGAGTCCACTTTGACATCCACCTCGGCCAAGAGGAGTGCAAGGCAAAGCCCATGTGGCTGGAGAAGCAACACTGCAAGTCCAACTCATCCAATTGGCTGAAAAGGGCAAAAGGTGCTGATTTCAGATTTGAAGCTGAATTGATAAAGTTCCACACCAATTTGGAGGTGGAATCCACATAGGCCTGCATGCCTTAAGTCTTGGGGGCCTTGATTAGGCCTTGTATCTCTTTCAAAATTCATTTACAAGTTTTTAAATAATTTAGAGTCATATTGGGCTTAGAAGCCGAATTGGCCTCTTCAGCCAACAAGAGTTTGTTTGGGGCTTAGCCCATGCGTGTGTAAGACCTATAACGTCGGGTGGGTGGGGGGGGGGGAACATGCTTACCAACCACGAATTTTGAAGAAATAACATATTACTTATTGCATTGTTCTAGGGTTTGTGCTAGCCACCGGCTGCCCCTTGGAATTGTGGGATCCCCCATTGTTTTTCTTGCTTGTTCTTGGTTGAATTGTAGGGAGATCATCTCCATTTTGGTTGTGATCAAGTGGAAGTTACCATAGCGTGTGGTTCAGCGGGTTCATACGTCGAAGGTCGTTGCATTGGCATCGAGTGGCCTCGTCGATTCGTTGGGTTTCATGGTGTATCCCATATTCTAAAATCGTGAAGATTGGGCACCCCATATATTCTCAGCATCAGAGCTCCGCTGACACCTCAGAATCTTTATCTTTAGTAGTAGATTGATTTTCGTTTTGCTGTTCTTTACACCGAAAATCCCAAAAAATATAGTAGATTGGCTTTTATATTATGTCCTATACACGAAATACCCATACAAAAAATTATTTGTTCTTGAAATCTTAGTTCCAATAAGTGTTCTAGTGATTTTGCTAGGTTTTGATCCATTGGAATTTGATTTTTTTAGTTGCTGTTCGTCCTTCTTTTGCATAGCTTTTTCATTGATCCCAATCGTTTTGTTGATGTCAATCTCAAGTTCTTGTTTTTTGCACAAAATTCCTGTCCAACAATCCTTGTCGTGTGCTTCAAGAATTCTTCTGTGTGTTCTTGCGTAAATTGGAGCCATCACGGTTTCAGTAGGAATTGATCTCGGCTGGCATAGTATTTTTTGTTTCCAATTCTTGCGCTAGTTGTGAGTTTCCATGCTGAGAAGATCTCTTCCCATGCGCCAGCTGTGAACTTTCCCTTTTGTGCAAAAACTTCCTTTTTGGCGTCAATTCTTGTACTAGCCCTTTTTGGCCGAACGTGTTTCGATCCTTGTATTGCTATGAGCCAAAGAAGCTAGTTGGTTTTGTTTCTCAGCCAAGAGCCTAGCTAGCCTGCTTGCTGTTGCCTTGCGCTAGTTTCATTCACTGTTGTGCTGTGAGCGCAAGAGGAGGAAGGAAGACAAACCGAGCGCATGCGGTTGGAGACCCTATCCGGCTCCAAAAGCTCATTGGATAAATTTATGTTTTACTTGCTTTTCTCCTTTTGCAATCCGGCCGAAGTGAGGGTGTTTATTCATCAAGCTAGTGCAAGGCTAGAACTAGGTGATGTAAAATCTTCGACATGTGCTCTAGACTGCTTACCAAAGGCAGTGAGCGGTGGTATCGATGGATGCCAGACAAACTAGAGAATTCGTGTGCTGTGGGTAAAGTTGTACACATCTGCAAAGTGTAAATCTATTTAAATGGCCGTCCTCGCGGTCATGAGAGTGCTTAGTGCAATCTTAATGGATACAATATTGGTTTTCATAAAAACGGTTTGTTGGAAAGTGATGGAATGATGTTATTGTAACATCCCAAAATCCTAATCTTGGAATTATGTAATAAAAATGCATTTCTTTGAACATATGCATATGAAATATGTCATTTTGAAAATTTTGTATTTGTTTTTTTTTTTAAAAAACAAAACTTGAGCTACAAGCAAATAGGTGCTAAAAAGGAAATAGTTAAAACAAAGTAAAAAATTTCTAAATGAGAGAATTGTTTCTGGCTAATTATCCTAGGAATTATTCGACAAAAGTTTTACATGAAAATTTGTTTTGAAAAATATTTACAAGAACATAAGAACAGCACCTTGTTTGAATTTTGTAGAAATTCACAGAAATTTTTCACAACTGAAAAAATTACTGGATAAAATACTTTAGCCAGGAAGTTTACACAAAAATTTTCATTAAATTTGGACTTAATTTGACTAGTGAATTAAATCGGCAAAGAAATCAGCAGATAATTCAAAAATCAAAAACCCGCACTGTTCCTTGGCCCGAACCCAAACCTCACGGTCGAACCTGACCATCTTCACGAGCGGACCAAGCAAAGTGTTTCTGGGCTGTTGGATTTGAAATCAATCATCTAGATTGATCGGACCGTCCGAATGACGTTCTCTGTCAGGACCGTCCATTTCCGATCGAACCGTTGAAATACCCCGATGCGAGCCGCTCTTGTTGTTCCGCTGACTAGTGGGCCCCGCATGCAGGGATCATCGTCCACCTCACGCTCGGCTGTGCCAGCACACGCTTGTGCACGAGAGCTCTACCGCACCCCCGGTTTCTCCTCGCCACCCGTGGTTTTGCTGCCACCCAACCACCCACGTCGCTTCACCGGTCAACACCGCACCCATCCCTGCCCGCGCAAGCTCCTCCCTGCCCGTACAATGCCGAGAGCTCCACCATTTTTGCCTGTAGCTGCCCAAGCTCTACCGAGCTCTACTCTGCCTATAAAAACTCACCCCGAGCTTCGTCTCACTCTTTCCAACACTGTGCGGTCACTCACTCCTCTCCTCTGCTCAATTGAGCTCTAGAGCTCCGAGAGCGCAAAACCTAATTCGGCCGTGCGCCACCACCTTCGTCTCCAGCACCGTGAAGGGTTTGGTGTCAATCCTATCGCTTCATATCCCGCTCCTGATCACCTTGAGACTTTCCCCTCACCCAATTTGACCTTTGTTTCACAGGATCGGCCGGATTGACTCATCTTCCTCATCTCCGACCGAAACGCCGCCTCAAGCCCCGTCGGAGCTTCAAGGCCCCTCGGACTAATCGACTGCACCCGGAGCATTGCCTGAGCACCAGGAAGCTTCTCTGACCATTGGACTTCAAGATCCTCCATCCAATCTTCTTCTCCACGACCGCCTCAGCCCGCCTCCGACCGCCTCAGCCCCTCCGCGTCCTTCCTATATGCTCCTGGTAGCACGTAGATGCTTGTGCGCGCATCATTTGCCGAGGGCGTTGCTCATTTGCGATGTCACCGTTTCTCGTACTGGCTCCTCCGCTCGTCGCCAACGCGCCACCGCGTTGAGCCACCTCAGGCCACACCATTGGTACCGATGGGTGCACATTAGTGCGTAGATCCCAATTTGAGCACTTACAGGCCTCACCGAGCCCCACATCGCCGACGAGTCGTGCGGGCGTGAGCGCCACTGCATGGCACAACGATGACGGGCACTGTAACTCGTCATCAGCATGCCTAATTACCGTCATTATGGCTAATTAACCTTTTAACTATTTAGTTAATCCTAACAAGTCACTAACATGTGGGAACGAATCATTAGATTAAATCAAAACATTATTTCCTAATGAGTCTTTGACATGTGGGCCCCACGGACGGCTTAAGTGCACAGTGAAACCTCCCCGTGAACTCGTGCACCACGCATGTATAGACCATCGGTCTATACACTGTGCCGTGGACCCTTTCACTGACAAGTGGGCCCCACTTGTCAGTTTAACCAGAAAATGAAATGGAAAATAGAAAATACGCTTTTAGTTATAACAAGAATGTGTTTTCCTTTTGGGAAGACGTAAACTCCGTTAGAACAGACACAAATTGAGTGAAATTTGTCTCCAAATTCGTCTAAAATCATAATCTACTTGAATATGTAAAAATATTTGTTATTGGTTACTGTTTAAATTGATGATTGTTATTTAAATCATTTTGGCTCTTTTTAGACATCGATTATTCGGGTTATTTTTGCGACGATCAATCTACCATATCTATAGAACACCAAGAGCAAGGCAAGCACCCCCTTTGACCATGTTGATCCCAGTATTTTAATTATTGTACTTCGTTTTGTAAATCTTATTATGCATGCGTGTATTTCTTGTACGAAAATGCTATTATCGGGAAATTGGTAGTTGTACATCCTACTTGTTGCATATGTCTCCTTGAAATATTGATCCCCTACTGTTGTAACCTTTAGAAGATGGGTTAGATAATAGATAATGTCAAATGAGAATTTTTTAGTACGATTGTCGTACAAATGCAACTAGAGCAATAGAATTTCCAAAATTGATTAAAGGACAACATGTTAATTTGTGAGTTTGGGATTATTTTGAAAATGGTCCAGAGGAGATACCTCTGTTATTTTGTATGGAAAAAAGAGTTAAAATTTCAGTTTTCAGACACAGGTAAGTTATAATGTATTCTAAAAGAGTGAGGATTGTAATTCACTACACTACTACAGGAAGCCTCATCACAGACGGTTCGGAACCGTCATCACAGACGGTTTTCGAACCGTCTATATTTGTTGGTCTGTGATATGAGTAGTTATCCTGAGCGGTTTAAAACCGTCAGTGATCGCACTATCCTGAGCGGTTTTTGTTGAAACCGTCATGAAGGCTATTATCACGAGCGGTTTTCATCAAAAACCGCTGCAGAAGGCTATTTTCCTGAGCGGTTCTTGTTTAGAACCGTCTGTGATAGCTTTTTACGGGCAAAAAACCGAAAACGCTAAAACTTGGAGGCGTTTAGAGGCCCTAAACGACCTTTTTGGGGTTTTCACTTTTTCAAGACATCGCGAAGAGAATTTGACCTTGACTTATGGATTTTCGGATTGAGCTTTTCGTTAGCTTTCCAACGAGCCAAAGAACGTCATAATCGGAGTTCGTATGCAAAAGTTATGATGATTTTACCGAACGGTGCGCGATCTACCATCCATATTTTTGCCCAAACCAAATAACTCAATATGAACTACACACATCACAGTAGCATCAACTCAGTAGTCCACATCACAAAGCAAAGGGGGGAGTAGAGAGAGTGAGGTCGTGGGAGGGCGGGGCGACGAAGTGGAGGAGGCCAAAGGCGATGAGGTCGTGGGAGGCCGGTGGCAGCGAGGTCAGGCGAGTTGGAGGAGGCCGCCGGCGACAAGCTCGGCGGAGGCCGGGCGCAAGGTGTGAGGAGGAGAAACGGCAGAGGAGGAGATGGAGGTATGAGCTGTGAGGAGAAGAGACCGCAGAGGAGGAGATGGAGGTTATATAAAGCGAGTTTGACAGCCGCCCATTATGTTCAAATTTTCGTTTCCGCCCAACAATCGAGCGGTTCTTAACAAGAACCGCTCAGGATACGCCCTATCACTGACGGTTTTTAATAGAACCGTCGTGATCATTCCTGACGGTTCTAATTACAAACCGTCTATGATAATTCTTGGCGATGGCGGTCGCGGCGATAGTGGTAGTGGCGGTGCGGCGAGAGGATATCACGAGCGGTTCTTAATTAGAACCGTCAGGATATACGACGACAGTTCTCTACTAGAACCGCTGCGTGATTGAGATTATCACGAGCGGTTTGTGAATAGAACCGTCAGTGATAATCCTGAGCAGTTCTATTTACAAACCGTGCGTGATATATGACTATCACGAGCGGTTCTAAAAATACCGTCGTGATAGGCTTCCGCGCCACCGCCGGTTCGGACATACCCAACACAGACGGTTCCAAAGGAACCATCTGTGATGGGGCGTCTACTATAGTCTGTTTTGTAGTAGTGCTAGTAGATAGGGTGGAGTTCTCACACGTAGTCGATTAAGGACCGAAGCTAGCAAATCCGGGACTAAGACTGTGAATACCATGAGGATATGCTCATGGACCTAAGTGATGTTACAATTAGCAATTTCGTTGAAGGTTTGATGGAATTCCTGTTTTTCGGAAAGTTTCAGCTTAGTGTCAGGATAATCGGTAGTACCGAAGTATTAACCACGGTAATACCGCATTGCGGAACAACCAGCGTATGTGGAGCAGTACTACCGGAGGCCTTTGAGAAAGTTTGGCGATTTTCTGGAATCGGTAGTACCGGCTTGAAAGCCGCGGTACTACTGCATAACAGTACGACCGAGGTGTTGAGCGGTATGAAAATACCAGAAACAGTAGCTTGGAGATTTTTCGGGAGCGGTATGACCGCAGTACAAAGAGCGGTACTACTGTGATGCGGTTGTACCGGGTGTGACATGGCGGTAGTACCGCATTTGCTGAGAACTCTGGTCTTTCTTGATTCTTTCAGAGAATTGATTTGAGGATAGGTCATATCATTGTTTGTCATTGCATATGTGTTGCATATTGCATGTTTTGAGCTAACGTGGGTCAAGTTGTGAAGAACTTATTCCCGGAGACGATTTCTCTGTCTATTACTGTGCAGGTGGCTTGTAGGTCTATGACGGTCAACGGCGAGGAGGATTGGGACTAAGTTTGGAGAGCTGAGGTCCAGAACGATCATGGATGCCGGGTGAGGTCAAGTGACTTAAGCATGGTGCAGAATGGAAGAGGTTGATCGAACGGGCAGTTCGATGTAGCTGGTTGGATCAAGCGGCGCGGGGGTCGGTGCAAGTGCCTTGGAGGTTCCGATGGGATTCGGACGGGAGAGACTTGTCGACAAGATGAGACCCGTTGATCAAACTACACATGGCGGAGCAGGCGATTGCTTCGACTGGTTTGGACTCGGTCCATGGAGAAGGATTAAGAAGGGGTATTTTGGTAATTTCACCAAATACTGCCTTTGTGACTTGTTGGCTAAACCGCGGCGCGGGTCGGCGCTTGGAGAAGCGGTTTAGGTCAATCAAAGATGGAGACGACGCTTTGAGATGCATGCGTGTGTTAACCCATTGTGAGTTAGGGTTTAGTGGGTGCCCTAATGGAATATTCCTAGATGCCTAGCCTCCACTATATAAGCCTTGGTGCTGGTTTTAACAGCCCAAGGTGTACATTGAGAAAGATCCTATTTTGTCTTAGGGTTTAGAAGAGGAAGAGGAGAGCTAGGGTTTAGGGATTGATGCCTTGTAAGTTCATGTGTTGAGTTGTGCCCTCCAAGATGGAGTGGCTGTAACCACGAATCATCAATCATCAATCAATGCATGCAAGTTCTATGAGATGAGCTCTTTTCGTTCGTGTTCAATTCTTGCACTTTACTTTGATGTTTTGATGATCCACTGTTTTTCTCTCGAATCTCTTTGGTGCTTATGCTTGCTATGACTTGTGGGAGACCATTTAAGGTCATCTTTATCATCCATAGCCCACGAGCAAGCCTAGGATCAGATTTGGGTTTTTGACCTCTTGTTGAACCGTTCTTCATCAAATCTGAAAAAGGTCAAAACTTCGATGTGGATTGTTGAACAGATGATTGGAATAGGTTAGAGATATCCTCTAGAGGCTATGTTTGAAGTTTGGTAGGTTTTGGTTGGATGAATCAAAAGTTGTGTCGACTTTAGGTTTGAAACTCTGCTATCGGTTTGAACTCCAGGAAAATCGGTCATACCGCACTATGAACGACGGTCGTACCGCAGTGCGGTAGTACCGCACTCACAATGGCGGTAATACCGATTTTGGTATTTTGCAGCAGAGGCTCTGATTTATTGTTGCTGCTCTTTGGGGATTGCAAAATTTGTTTGAGCTCCTATTCACCCCCCCTCTAGTCGCCTTTCCGGTCCTACAAGTGGTATTAGAGCCCGGTTAGCTCTTCTTATAGATCTTAACCGGTCTTTGGAGCCATGGCGACTGACAAGTATTCAACTAAACCGCCTGTTTTTGATGGAGTTGATTTTGCTTACTGGAAGGCACGCATGCATGCCTACATCGAGGCTCAAGGGCACGCTATTTGGTTTAAGTTCAAAAATCCATATGCCGTGCCAGCCAATGACGATGTGATCACTCTAGATGTTGAGGCTAATAGCAAAGCTCGCAACTTCTTGATCCAAGGTCTTAGTCGATCTGAGTTTGAGCGCGTGGCTCATTTAAGGTCTGCTCACGAGATCCGGAGGACTCTTTGTGACTACCACGAGGGTTCTACTGCGATCAAGGAAGTCGAGACGAACCACTCAAGAAAGAATACTCCAAGATCGAGCAAAGGCACGGTGAGTCTTTAGATGAGTTTGTGGGGAGGTTCTCCAAGATTCTTCATGATCTTGTATTTGTTGGTCTTGTTTTCATTGAATCGATAACGCACGCCCGACTTTTGGGTCTTTGTTGATGTGAAGGTCAGGGAATGAAGATCACATCCATCAATGACAACATCATCATGAGTGAGCTTACCATGGATAAGCTCTACTCGAGGTTGAAGACGCATGAGATTGACTTTATCTCGCGTCTCCCCAAGACAGAGTCGATGGCTTTGGTGGTTGACCCATCTAAGGGTAGCTCGTCTGATTCCTTTGATTTTCGCTCATCTGATTTTTCCTTGTCCGCTTAACATTCTTTGAGTGATGAGCAGCTAGAGAGGCTACCTGAGGATGATTTAGCCCTCCTATCCACCAAATTTTCGAGAGTTTACAACAAGGTGAGGAACAGGAGGAGGGGTGGCCCGGTCACTTGCTTTGAGTGTTGTGAGCCAAACCACATTCGTTCCAGATGCCCCAAGCTGAAGGGCAAGGAGGAGAAGAACTTCAAGAAGCGTCCTCAAGCTCGGGATGCGAAAGGCAAGAAGCCCAACTATCGCAAGTTCGTCAGCCAAGTCCTTGCTGCTCTTCAGAGTGTTAACATGAGCGATGTGGACTCCGAGACGGAGGACGACGACGATGACTCTCATGGCAAGAAGAAGGCTCAGGACTTCACCGGTATGTACTTCATGGCTAGGGACAGCCATGGCGTCAACTCCTCCACTGACGATGACCTTTTCAGTGATCCCGATGAGGTACGTCCTTCACTTGCTGATATGAAACGTGCTTTGGTCCTTGCTGAACGACCACTGAATAAGCAAGAAAAGAAGATTATGAAACAGGATGCCATGATTGATGACTTGAACCTAGAAGTTGTTGGGCTCAAATCCATTAATCCTGCTGATGATTGTGATTCTTGCTCTAGCTTGCTTAATGAACTAGCAAATCTGAAATCTGCTCATTCCTCTATTGCTAATCAACTGAAAAATGCTTTTGATGAACTAGAAACTCTCAAGTCTAGTCCTGCTTGCATGAGTGCCATTGCTCTTGATGTGACTGCTATAGATGCTATTCCTTTACCCTGTTCAAATTGTGCTTTACTTGAATTAAAATTGAATAGCACTATAGAAGAATTGCTGAAATTTGATGCTAGTCACATGTGTTCTCATTGTGAGAATAGTAGGATTAAAATGAAGCAAATGACTGAAATGGTTCTTCATTCTAAAACTGCTTCATGTGAAAACTGTGTTAAACTCACAATTGAGAATGTTGCCTTAAACAAGACTCTTGAGGAGAAAGCTAAAATTAAACAATCCATGTCCATGACTGCTTCCAAGAAAGTTGTTAATTCTAATTCTTGTGTTCTTGGCATTGAAATTGGGCATAATGTAGATAAGATACAAGAAACTTTTAGAGTCAAGTTCAAAGAGCAGTTGGATAGGATTAGAGTTGACTATTGTGTGTCTTGTGAGGCTTTGAAAGCTGAGGTAGCTCACTATAAGGATAAGTATGATAGGGCTATCAAGCCTAATACGTGTGCCTCGTGTAAGGAGCTAGCCAAACAAAATGACTACCTTAACAGGACTCTTGAGAGATTTACTAGTGGGCAGAAGAACCTCAACATGATTCTAGACAAATCTAAGGTGAGTGTGAACAATAGTGGCCTAGGATTTAATTCCCTAGAGCATTCCAAGAACCATCCACCTAAAATTGCGAGAGTTGTTGAGAGTGGCTTGTTTGAGGTAGAATCCCCTGAGCCATCTAAGATTGTCTTTAGATCTGCAGGTTTTGCCCAAACTCTTTCTAGCAAGACAGGTGCTTCTACTTCATCAGGTCAGACCCCCCAAAAGGTCAAGTACCATTGCACCTTCTGCAAGAAGGATGGCCATATTGTTGAGTTCTGCTCCCGTAGAGCCATGGTTGAGAGAAAGAAGAGGACTTCCTTCACCTGCTGTAGTCTCTAGAGCTAGGCAGCCTATCTTTCCTGCTAGACATAGGCCCAGTTTTGTAGATGACTTCTTTGACTTTTTTGGTTGTTCTAGGCAGCGCTTTGGGTTAGGATATCGTGAGGAGAGACCACGGGTAGCATCTAGATAGGGGGAGTACCGATCTTTTGGTAGATCGATTCGGAGAGGTCTAGGTGTTGATCATGTGCATTCTCATGATTTTGCCACCAACCAATTTATTGCTGCTTCTACTATTGTTCCCAAGCATCGTGTGACTCGATCTTTGGATTTCGGTCTCTTATCATTAACTTGATCTTGAGGCACAGATGTTTCCTATTCGTGCTTTGTAGGTCCGTTGTGCGAGGAAGGAGAACATATAGCTTGTTGACTCCTGGTGTTCTCGACACATGACTAGAGATTCTAGATGGTTCTCCTCCCTCACACGTGCATCCGGCAATGAATTGATCACATTTGGGGATGCTTCTACTGGGACCGTGACAGCCAAGGGCACAGTGCGCGTCAACAACAAGTTCATGCTTAAGGATGTCGCTTTGATAAGTAAGCTGAGGTATAATCTTTTATCTGTCTCCCAGCTTCTTGATGAGGGTCTAGAAGTGAGATTTAAAAGTGGTGAGTGTAGAGTTCTAGACTCCTCGGGTGAGCTTGTCTTTAAGATCTCGAGGGTTGAGAGGATCTTTGTCTTGATTTGAGTCTCTCTTACGCTTCTAGCCCTAGGTGTCTTGTAACCGACTCCCATGATCTAGTGTTGTGGCATCGTGAGGCTTGGTCACATAGCCTTCACCACTTGACTAGAGTCGATGTAAGGATTTGATTAGAGGTTTGCCTAAATTTGAAGGTCATTAGAGACCTTGTTTGCTCACCCTGCAGACATGGTAAGATGGTTTCTGCTTCTCACCCACCTCTTACCTTAGTGATGACAGATGGACTTGGTCAGCTTTTACACTTAGACACAGTTGGTCCTTCTAAGTTCAGTCTGCCGGTGGGAAATGGTATGTGCTTGTGATTGTGGATGATTTCTCTAGGTATTCATGGGTTTATTTTCTAGCTTCTAAGGACGAGGCATTTGGCTTCTTTAGAGAGTTGGTTCTTAGACTAGCTATTGACCTTCCTGGAGCTTTGAGAGCCATTAGGAGTGACAATGGGACAGAAATCAAGAATTCTTCCTTTGCCACTTTTTGCACCAATAAGGGAATTGAGCACCAGTTTTCTTCACCTAGAGTTCCCCAGCAGAATGGTGTTGTAGAGAGGAAGAACAGAACCCTAGTAGAGATGGCTAGGACCATGCTAGATGAGCATTCCATGCCTAGGAGGTTTTGGGCTGAGGCGATCTCTACTACTTGTTATATCTCTAATAGGGTATTCTTGAGATCTGTGATTGGCAAGACTTCTTTTGAGCTTAGATTTGGTCATAAGCCCAAAGTCTCTCATTTCAAGATTTTTGGTTGCAAGTGCTTCATTCTTAAACATAGCAACCTTGATAAATTTGAATCTAGATGTTCTGATGGTATATTTCTTGGATATCCTGCTCATTCTCGTGGCTATCGTGTATTTAATTTTGATACTAACAAAATTGTTGAGACTTGCGAAGTCACTTTTGATGAGGCTAGTCCTGGTACTAGACCCGATGTTGCAGGTACACAGGTTCCTGATATTCGAGAAAGCATCTTCGTCGATGATGACTCTGAGGATGAGGACCCAATCTATCCTCAAGTCCCTTCTGACATGGTTGGAGAACCTGCTTCTACTACACCAGCTTCAGATGAGCAGCCTCTTCCTACCTTCACCAACGATCAGAGTGGCTCTGTTCCTACCTCTACAGCCAGTGAGGTAGAGGCTACTTCTGCACCAGGAGCACCTCTTCGCATTCAGCGATAGCATCCACCTGAGCAGATTATTGGGGATCTACATGAGTGAGTCACTTGCTCTAGGTTCATTTCTCCTAATTCTCATGCAAATTCTGCTTTTGTTGCTTCTTTTGAACCCCAATATGTCACCCATGCTCTTTCTGATGCCTCTTGGGTCAATGCCATGCATGAAGAACTTGAAAATTTTGAAAGAAATAAAGTCTGGACCTTCATTGAACCTCCACCTAATCATAATGTAATTAGAACAAAATGGGTTTTCAAAAATAAGCAAAGTGAGGATGGGTTGGTAGTTCGCAATAAGGCTAGGCTTGTAGCTCAAGGTTATTCCCAGGTAGAGGGCTTAGACTTTGAGGAGACCTTTGCTCTTGTAGCTAGATTAGAAGCCATTCGCATTTTGCTAGCATTTGCGGCATCCAAGGGCTTCAAGCTATTTCAAATGGATGTCAAAAGTGCTTTCCTGAATGGTTTCATAGAAGAAGAGGTCTTTGTCAAGCAACCTCCTGGTTTTGAAAATCCCAAGTTCCCAAATCATGTTTTTAAACTCTCCAAAGCCTTGTATGGATTGAAGCAAGCCCCTAGAGCTTGGTATGATAGGCTTAAGAGTTTTTTGCTTAAAAATGATTTCAAAATGGGAATGGTTGATAAAACCATGTTCACTCTTAGGCATGGTAGTGACTTTCTATTGGTTCAGATTTATGTGGATGATATCATATTCGGTGGTTCTTCTCATGCTTTGGTGTCTAGATTTTCAGATTCTATGAGTAGGGAGTTCGAGATGAGCATGATGGGCGAATTGACCTTCTTCCTTGGTCTTCAAGTCAAGCAACTGAAAGAAGGCACCTTCATTCATCAAAGTAAGTACACAAATGACCTTCTTCGGCACTTCGACATGGGAAGCAGTAGGCCAATGTCTACTCCCATTGCCACAACCACTGTGATGGACCCAGATGAGGATGGCGAGCCCGTGGACCAGAAGGAGTACCGCAGCATGATTGGCTCCCTCCTCTACCTCACGGCGTCGAGGCCGGAGATACAGTTTGCTGTGTGTTTGTGCGCTCGATTTCAGGCTTCTCTTCATGCCTCTCATCGTCAAGCAGTGCGTCGCATTTTCAGGTACCTCCAAGACACTCTTGACTTTGGACTCTAGTACTCTTCCTCTTCCGCTCTCTCTATTCGGGCTTTTTCTGATGCTGATTTTGCCGGGTGTAGAGTGGATAGGAAGAGTACTTCTGGCACTTGTCATTTCTTAGGCACATCTCTTATCTCTTGGTCTTCTAAAGCAGTCCTCTGTTGCCTGATCCACCGCCGAAATTTGAGTATGTAGTCTGCGACTAGTAGTTGCTCTCAGGTTCTCTGGATCTTATCTACTCTGCGGGACTATGGGTTGTCTTTGGGTAGTGTTCCTCTTTTCTGTGACAACACTAGTGCCATAAACATTGCCAAAAACCCAGTGCAACATTCTAGGACTAAGCACATTGACATTCGATATCATTTCCTTGGAGACCATGTTGAGAAGGGTGATGTTGTGCTTCACTTTGTTGTGTCTGAGCAGCAGGTTGCGGATATCTTCACTAAAGCTCTTGATTCTTCTCGTTTTGCTTCTTTGCGGGGAGAGTTGGGAGTTATTAGTCCTCTTGGCCTGCTTTGAGGGGGAGTTTGCTCTTTTGGCACTCATTGTACCATAATGCATTTTTAAATCAGCAACTTGCATTGTAATATAAATCCTTGGAGCTTTGATTATTATCCATGTATGACTTGAATTCATGCTTTATACCCTGCATTGTCTTGTGCTAGTTTGCTAGAATTCTTTTATGGCTTTTCTTGTATAGCTTAGCTTTTGTCATGCTAGCTTTATTATCTGTGAGAAAACTGAATCAAAATATGGCTTGTTGGATCTTGTGACTAGTTTTGCTATAGTAATCCTCTCATGATTCATATTGCCATGTCATATAGGCTAAATTGAGTCTTGAACTTATTCTGAGTTTTAACTTGAGCTATGATAATTCTTAAGTCAAGCAAATGAAAAATGAGTTTTCTGTGCGAAAAAACTGATCTCACCAATTCTTTCTTATGAGACGGCTTGCTATTGCACTAGGCATGAACTCGGAGTTTTGGATGACCCAGACTACTCTCTTAAGCTTTTGTTGCTTGGGATGGTCGCAGTGAGGCTTGAGATCTAGCACAATGCTAAGAAAACAAATTGGCAATTGGTTGAAGCTTAGGAGGCAGTTGTGGATGGCTCCTAGTCCAAGACTTGCTTTACTAAGATAAAACCAATCATTTTGAGCAAAGTGCTCAAAGTGCTAAATTCTAAATGCTTGAACAAATTGATTCAAAATTGAACTCATAATGCTCAAAATTGACTCATTTTCTAGTTTCTGGGCTCCATTTCGCTTATAGACATGGCTTGACTCAATTTTGGATACCTTTAGTGAAACTATGATCTTGAGCACCTTGTCATACTATCAATTCACTTAATCTTAGATTATTGCTATTTTGGACTTAGCTTTGCTGTACATGTTTTGCCATGATTGAACATAGCTTCTTCACATAATATGGCTTGGTGTACTACTTGTACAGTCTTCTTGGATAATTTTCATGGCTCCTTTTTGCTAATTTTTTTAAAAAAAACTGAAAAACTAAAAAATAAAAAATTGCAGCCATTCCATTCCTTTCATGCTCTATCTTCTTCCATGCACCTTGATGAATTCATTGTCAAAGGGGGAGAAAGGTTGGTAAAAATGTTGTTTTAGAGCTTTTTGGAGTCATAAGGAGAGATTAGATTTTCTGGAAATTTGATGATCATAGTGAGTGAGAGCATCTCAATTGCATTCTTTTGATCTTATTGCCAATTCTGATCTTGATTTGCAATTCTTGAAGACTCATAATGATCGAAGGTCATTTAGAACACTTGTTCTTTCTTATGGACCTTAAGTGAGATTTCTTGGAATTTGAAGCACTTTTTGCTTCTTCTACCTTATCTCACTTGCTGAAACTATTCTGAAGCCAACTTGGTCATTTCCTTGCATTCACTTGCCTTTAGAACCAAGTTGTGCCTTTGTGCGATAAACTGTCTTCTTTTACTTTCAAACCTCAAAACATTCATTTTTGGGAAATTGCCAATGTGTTCATCAAGAGGGAGATTGTGAACACTATGAGGATATGCTCATGGACCTAAGTGATGTTACAATTGGCAATTTGGTTGAAAGTTTGTTGGAATTCCTGTTTTTCAGAAAGTTTCAGCTTAGTGTCAAGATAATCAGTAGTACCGGAGTGTTAACCGCGGTAATACCGCATTGCGGAACAACCGGCGTATGTGGAGCGGTACTACCGGAGGCCTTTGAGAAAGCGTGGCGATTTTTTGGAATCGGTAGTATCGGCTTGAAAGCCGCGGTACTACTACATAACGGTACGACCATCGTGTTGAGCGATATGAAAATACCAGAAACAGTAGCTTGGAGATTTTTCGGGAGCGGTATGACCGCAGTACAAAGAGCGGTACTACCGTGATGCGGAACAACCGGCGTGTCACATGGCGGTAGTACCGCATTTGCTGAGAACTCTGGTCTTTCTTGATTCTTTCAGAGAATTGATTTGAGGATAGGTCATATCCTTGTTTGTCATTGCATATGTGTTGCATATTGTATGTTTTGAGCTAAACGTGGGTCAAGTTGTGAAGAACTTGTTCTCGGAGACGATTTCTCTGTCTATTGTTGTGCAGGTGGCTTGCAGGTCTATGACGGTCAACGGCGAGGAGGATCAGGACTAAGCTTGGAGAGCTGAGGTCCAGAACGATCATGGATGCCGGGTGAGGTCAAGTGACTTAAGCATGATGCAGAATGGAAGACGTTGATCGAACGGGCAGTTCGATGTAGCTGGTTGGATGAAGCGGCGCGGGGGTCGGTGCCTTAGAGGTTCCGATGGGATTCGGATGGGAGAGACTTGCCGACGTGATGAGAGCCGTTGATCAAATTACACGTGGCGGAGCAGGCGATTGCTTCGACTGGTTTGGACTCGGTCCATGGAGAAGGATCGAGATGGGGTATTTTGGTAATTTCACCAAATACTGCCTTTGTGACTTGTTGGCTAAACCGCGGCGCGGGTCAGCACTTGGAGAAGCGGTTTAGGTCAATCAAAGATGGAGACGACGCTTTGACGTGCGTGTGTTAACCCTAACTCACAATTGTGTTATTCATCTCATGAGGTGCTGTCATTACCATAAAAATCTCAGGTGCAACACCTCTTTGGAAAATTGTGCTAAAGAATTTAATTCGGATGAATAGTAACCGATTTGAATTTTCTAGCATTTTCCAGGCTAATCAGAATTGTTTTGGCCATAACTTTTGCATTGAGAATCCAAATCAATTGGTTCTTATTGCTAAATTATTTGAAAATCATGCTCTTCTTCTTTGTAAAAATTTCAGAGCATTTGGAGAAAGTTTCTTTGTTGAGTCTTTTTCGGTTTTCTTCGTTCTTATCGGTTCTTTTCTCTTTTTAGTTAGTGCTTGCGAGTGTGTTGATCCCGAAAGTGTTCCTCTGCAACTTAGTGAGCAAATCCAGCAAGGCAAGCAGTTTGATCACGTCCAATTACTCCCATTACTTTAAAGTCTAATACTTTGTTTAACTTTTATGTATGCATGCCATATTTTGTTGTTAAATGATTATCGATTAGTTGATCCTATAGATGCATACTCTATAGGTAAATGTTCAATCTCTACTACTAAGCCTAGGAATATCTTGCTGTGATTTAGAGTTCGTTGGATGAGCTCTTATCACTTAGTAGTTTACGGTTGATATTGCTTAGAAATGCTTAGATAACGGTAGAAATGGGCGGTTGTCGACTTATGTCGATGACCTTGATCACACAAAAACTATTATTCCATTATGTCCAGCACTTGTGCTTTGTTACTTTGTAAAGAAATAAAAATGAAAAAAAAACTGTTATTGACTTGGGCACAATGGATGTTGGTGTGATCTCATGGTGTCTGGAATGGTACCTAAGTCCCTAAGGACCGAGTTACTTGGGCCACTAAACTGAGCAATATTGCGTGCTAACCACACGAGGGTATTGGGAACCCCTCTTGACTTAGTACTTTGGCGGGTGTTAGCTCGAATCGCGGTGGTTGTGTGCATGTGTTGTGTGAAAAAAAACTTGTGATATGTGTTGGGTGAGCGGGAGTGGAATCCGGTTAGGTTCTCCACACCGAAGGGGCATGGTAGTTGTCCGGGAGCTTTACCCTACTGTGGTAGTTGACTTCGGCTTTACCATGACTCTGTCTCAACATATGGGTTTCTATCCATACAGGCGACTTCGTAGTTAATACACAATATTGGAACTATCTCGTAGGACTTAGCGTCTTTGGCACACCAAAGGAAGTGTGCTAAATCTAGTGGCGAAAAGGTGGTGCGGCGTGTGGGTATATTGGTACACATTGCGAGGATAAATCTATTGAATAGCCTCGTCCTAGGTTATGGACATGCTTGGCAAGGTCACTCAAGAACTAGACTAAACATTTAATTAAAACTTGTTGGGTGGTATGAATTGGGTAATTCATGCTATTGTTGTGGTGACTATTGGGTTAGTCACTTCCAGGTTGTCCTTACTGTTGTTATTATTATTGTATCGTTGTTACTTCAACAATTAAAAATGCTTTATCAAATTGCTT
This sequence comes from Phyllostachys edulis, assembly GCA_036346405.1. Lineage (NCBI taxonomy): Eukaryota > Viridiplantae > Streptophyta > Magnoliopsida > Poales > Poaceae > Phyllostachys > Phyllostachys edulis. Next base: position 11,625,404 of record CM070552.1, read on the forward strand.
TAAATCTATTACATTATTGCAAATGAAAACTTGCTTTGTGCTAAAAGTAAGTCCAAAGCCTCCTCCACTTAAAAAGCTTGCATGTAGCTAATTATAGGTACATTACACTTACGTCGGTCTTAGCAGTACATTTTGTATGCATTTTCTTTGCTTAAATTTAATTGTTGCAGAGGAAGAGGTGGATCCCCAAGGGATGCACTTTTGTGAATGTCTTTGCGGGTTTGGCGACTAGGTTGGTGGCTTGGTCTATTGCCTTGTGGGCTAAAGGCAAACCGTATGGCTTTTGTTTATTGCCATCTTATGGCTTTAAACCTTTTGTTTAACTCTTTAGTTGTTTAGCTCTTTAGCTTATATTTGGCGGTCGTCCTCTTTTGTAATAACTCTCTATTATGTATGCCTTTTATTTAATCTAGTTAGTGCTTGAGTTCTATGTTTTGTATGGAATTGATGCATGACTTTGTAAAAGGGTGTATGTCTGACTTACGGGATGTACATATTTTCTGAGGCACGGATATTTTGTTGGTGATGTTAGGGTCGGTTAGTGCGACTAAGCATCACGAGCCTAATACTCCTGTGGAGGCCTCACAAAGCTTGGTATCACAGCCGTATTGACCATAGAATCCCTAGCTTGATCGTCTTTAGGATGTTTTGAAAAACTTAGTTTCAAAATATCAAATGGTTTATGAAAGCTTAAGTAAATTCTATAATTTTACTCCTTACCTATCTTAGCTTTCTTATCTCATCTCGCTCTAACTTGCGTTTAAAGGTTGTTTTCCTCTCCTTTCAAAAGATAGTATTATCGTTTAATTGGGTTTTGGGGAACCAATGAGATTGGCGAATTGAAGTGTGAGCTGCCCGTTTTAAGGTTTTGAAGTTCTAGAGTTGATGATTTCGGCCAGGAGCTTGGATGCAAAATCTGGACAGCAAGCATCAAATTTCGGACAACAGATCTCAAAGGTTTCTAAATAGGGTAGATAATGAGAGGATAATTCAACTAAAACTTGTGGGAATAAAAGGGTAAGATGTGATATTAGTTGGCTAAGTATCTAACACCTATTTTGTTGGTTTTACCTTGCATGGTAGAAGTGTTAGACCTAGAGTAATATTCTGAAATTTTATCTTCTCCACCGATTACTTGTTCATTCAATACGGGCTAGTCGTGTCGGGAAGTTGGTTTTAAGTCTTGTGTTTCCTTCTTTGTTTCTTGAGCCTTCTTATGCGTTTGTAGAGTGCTTTTATTAAGCTATCTTGTTGGCTTTCGGTTAGGGTGATCCCATTCCCTAGTCGATAGCTTTTCACTTTCTTTAGCTTTTAAATTTTGGGTTTTGTTGCTAACCCTTTTCCCTTTCTTGTGGGATGGCTAGAAGAACTTCGTAGTGGTCGAGGTCGATCGGTTTGGTCGGGATGAGATCTTCCACCTCCTCAGAGCCATGGTCGAGGTTCTCGCTCGATCGGCGGAACCACATGGATCGAACTCAGATTCTCGGAGGCGATCGTTCAACACCTCCACTCTCTCCGGTCCTTCCGGATCGGGGAGGTGGTGGACATCGACCTCGAGGGACTCTCGGAGTTCCTTCGCTTCACCGCCCACCTTCTCCAAGTCGAGGACCCATTGGAGGTGGGCGGCGGTTTGCGTCTGGTTGAGCGGAAGCTCAACATTGCTCGATGCCGGGATCAAGAGAAGGTACTCTTCGCCTCCCATCGGTTGGAAGGCGCGGCTCTCTCATGGTGGGAGAACTTCCTCGCCATGCGACTGCAGACCATGTGGTCACTTGGGATGAGTTCGTCTTGCTTTTCATCGGGCTCACATCCCGGCTTGATGAAGCTCAAGAAGAAGGAGTTTCTTCACGCTCAAGCAAGGGCCTGAGTTAGTGTCGGAGCATTTATCTGAGTTTAACCATTTAGCTCGTTATGCTCCGGCAATGAATGGTGGCTTGATGAGGCCAAGCAGGAGAAGTTCATGGATGGTTTGTCCGAGGAGCTTCAGGACAAGCTCTCCATCATTGACTTCCCTGATTTCCAGACCTTGGTGGACGATGCCATTGTCTCCGAGCACAAGGGGAGAGTGCTGGGAGAGTCTCATAAGCGCAAGTGGGAGTCTCACAGGGCTGCCAAGGCCAACTATCCCCGTCCTCGCTTCGGGCAAGCTCAGGTGCCCCGTCCTCCAGTTTCAGCACCGTCGAGGGCGCTTGTTGTTGCACCTCGCCCTTCGCAGGCTGTGTCTCAACCACGTGCACCTGCGAGTCAGCCAGGTGGCCCCTGCAACCCAGCTGCTAGGGTCACTTGTTTCTTCTGCAGTCAGAAGGGCCACTATACGAATAGTTGCCCTAAGAAGACTAGAGCGGCCCCTCATCCTAATGGAGGACGCGGGCAAGGAGGTGGTCCTTCCCAAGATCAGAAGGTTGTCCCCACCACTCAGGGCGTGGGCAGCGGTCGCGTCAACCTCATCTCAGCGGAGGAAGCACAAGAGGCGCCTGACGTCGTGTTAGGTACGCTTCTTGTCAACTCTCATCCTGCTACTGTTTTATTTGATTCAGGAGCATCGCATTCCTTTGTATCTCAGTCTTTTGCTGCTGTTGGAGATCTTTCTTTTGCTCCTCTGTTAGTCTCATTGCTCATTCGCTCTCCCGGTTCGGAGTTGAGAGCGGAGTTAGAGTGTAGGGATGCTCCTATCGAGATTGAGGGAGTTGGATTTTTAGCAAATCTTATCCTCCTCAATTCTGCGAGCTTGGACGTAATTCTTGGTATGGATTGGTTGTCTCAGCATTTGGGGCAAATCGATTGCGCCAAGAAGTCCGTCTCTTTGTCTAGTCCCTCCGGTGTGCAGGTTTCGTTTTCGCCAAAGCTGCTAGGCCCGCATCTCTTCGCGATTGAAGTGGAGCCAGCCTTGGACATTCGTGAAGTCCCAACCATGTGCGACTTCGTCGATGTTTTTCCTGAAGATCTTCCAGGGATGCCACCAGTTCGAGACCTCGAGTTTGTCATTGAGTTAGCACCCGGTACCGCCCCGATTTCGAGAAGGCCTTACCGGATGCCTCCGAATGAGTTGGTGGAGTTGAAGAAGCAACTTAGTGAGCTGCAAGAAAAGGGTTTCATCCACCCTAGCTCATCTCCTTGGGGTTGTCCAGCAATCTTTGTGAAGAATAAGGACCATACTTTGCGCATGTGCGTGGATTATCGTCCGCTTAATGAAGTAACGGTAAAGAACAAGTATCCTTTGCCCCGCATCGACGATCTCTTCGATCAGTTGACCGGAGCTTGAGTCTTCTCCAAGATTGACTTGAGAGTGGGATATCATCAAGTCGAGGATCGGACACTGAAGATATTCCCAAGGCGGCTTTCTCTACTCGTTACGGTTTATGCGAGTACACCGTCATGTCTTTCGGCTTGACCAATGCTCTGCCATGTTCATGAATCTCATGAATTCGGTGTTCATGGAGTATTTGGATAAGTTTGTGGTGGTCTTCATCGATGATATTCTTATCTATTCCAAGGCGATGAAGAACACGCCGAGCACTGAAGCTTGTCTTGGGAAAGCTACGTGAGCACCGGTTGTATGAGAAGTTGACAAGTGTGTATTACGGTTGAAGGAAGTGGCATTCTTGGGCCATGTTCTTTCGGCGGGAGGTGTAACTTAGATCCTAGTAAGGTCGTGATGTGCTCTCTTGGAGTCGACCAGTTCGATGCTTAGAGGTGCGGAGTTTTCTCGGTTTAGCGAGTTATTACCGTCGCTTTATCGAGAACTTCTCTAAGATCATGGCCGATGGTGAGTTGCTCAAGAAGGACAAGAAGTTTACGTGGTCCGATGCTTGCGAGAAGAGTTTTCAAGAACTCAAGAAGCGTTTGACCTCGGCTCTCGTTCTCGTTCTTCCGATGTCCGCCAGACCCGATATCTATTCTTGCTTCTCGTCGAGGACTCGGGTGTGTTTGATGCAAGAAGGCAAGGTAGTGGCCTATGCATCAAAGGCGATTGAGACCTCATGAGCTCAACTATCAACCCATGATTTGGAGCTAGGCTGCGATGATTCATGCACTTAAGATTTGGCGACATTACCTAATCGTGTCGTTGTGAAGTGTATTCGGATCACAAGAGCTTGAAGTAATTGTTCACCCAACCCGATCTGAACCTTAGGCAAAGAAGGTGGTGGGAGTTGATCAAAGACTTCGACATGGGTATTCACTGTCATCCGGGCAAGGCTAATGTAGTTCTTGATCGCTTAGTCGTAAAGCACATTGTAATGCCTTGTTGCTCAAGGACCGCAGACCCTCTCTTCTTGAAGAATTCCAGCGTCTCAACTTGGAGGTAGTTGAGCATGGATCTCTCGCTACCTTGGTTGTGCAACCAACCTTGGTGGATCGTGTCAAGGCCGCTCAGCAATCGGATGATGGAGTGACCCGAATCAGGCAGAATGTCAAGAACGGAACAGCCAAGTGCTTCTCAGAAGATGATCTTGGTGTTGTGTGGTTCGAACAGCGCCTTGTGGTTCCAAAGGACATGAAATTACGGAAATTGATTCTCCACGAAGCCCATGATTCTCCTTTGTCCATTCATCCGGGGCCACGAAGATGTATCAAGATCTCAAACAAAGATTTTGGTGGACCGAATGAAGAGGTAGATTGCGAGGTTTATTGTCGAGTCGGCGTGTGTTGTCATGTGAAGGCGAACATCGGCGTCGGCGGGATCGCTTCACCTTTGCGGTGCGAGTGGAAGTGGGATTCGATCGGGATGGATTTTATCACCGGTCTACCCACGTCACTGAAGAAGAATGATGCCATTTGGGTCGTCATCGATCGTTTGACTAAGGTGGCACATTTCCTTCCTGTCAAGACTAACCTTCGGGTAGGTTTTTTTGGCAGAGTTCTACATAGCCCGCATCGTCAGTTTGCAAGGTGTGCCAAAGACGATTGTGTCAGATCGTGGATCTTTGTTCACTTCTCGATTTTGGCATAGTTTGCAAGAGGCTATGGAAACTCATCTTGCTTTCACTCAACATATCATCCCCAAACCGATGGTCGGGCGAAAGGGTCAACCATGTTTTGGAAGACATGCTCGTGCTTGTGTTCTTTCCTATAGGAAGCATTAGAGAAATGCTTGCCATTAAATCGAGTTTTCTTACAACAACGACTTTCAAGCCGGTCTCGGCATGGCTCCTTCGAGGCCTTATATGGAAGAAAGTGTAGAACCCGTTGTATTGGTCTAAGACCGACGAGACCTTTCTTTAGTGCGGACTCGATCAATGAGGCGAGAGTCAAGTCCGACTTATTATTCGTGGCGTTTGCGCATGGCTCGATTAAGGCAAAAGAGCTATCACGAATAAATCGTCATCGTGAGTTAAGTTTTGAGCCCAATGACTTTGTCTATCTCAAAGTCTCTCCTTTGAAGGGCCATCAACGTTTGGCATCAAGGGCAATTTAGCTCCTCGATATGTTGGTCCTTACCGCATTATCGAGAAGAAAGGAGCTATTGCTTATAAGTTGGATTTGCCCTCTGCACTTGAGGGGTACATGATGTGTTCCATGTATCGATTAAAGAAGTGCCTCCGTATTCCAACGAGGAAGCTCGTTGGAAACTCTCGATGTCCAAGAGGATTTGACCTATCGTGAGCACCCTGTTCGCGTCCTTGAAGAGACTGAACGAAGAATGAGAAATCGTTCCATCGAGTTTTTTAAAGTTCAGTGGTCGAATCATTCTGAGGATGAAGCTACTTGTGAAAGGGAAGATCGTCTGCGTCGTACTACCCTCTTTCTTTTCGAGTGAGCCAAATCTCGGGGCGAGATTTTTGTAAGGGAGGTTTTGTAACATCCCAAATATACAAATGCAACCAAATCTAGGTTTGTGTTTGAATGTAACCAAATCTAGATGTGTGTTTCAAATGTAACCTAAAATGGGTGTGTGTTTCAAATGTAAGAAAATGAGTAGAAATTAAAACTTTTCTTACATCTTGAAGTTTTGAACTTTTCTATAATTCTTGTCAAAGAATTGTGGAATTCAAAAACCTAAACCTCCTGTTGACTAAAGTCAAACCCTTATTCAACTTTGTAAAGAATCTTGTGCCAACCTTTGGAAATATTTTTCCTTGGTTCTAGGGATGCTGTGTGACCCCTCTGAAAAATTTCATAATTTTAAAAATTATTTGATAATTTTTGGAGGCAAGTCAAACCAGTTTTTCAATTGGTCAAACCCTAGAACAAATATTGAGGAATTTCTTGAGAAAAATTTAGTGCATCAAAATCTCTAGAAATTTTATGTAAGGTTAATCCTGGAGTGAGGAAGCTGTAGTCAAAATTTCAGAATTTTTGGAGTTAGTTTGCTACCTCTAAAAATTCCTCCAAACTCAGCTTTCAAATTCAAACTCAAACTTGGTTTGCCTTTGTTCCTCGGCCGGACCCGGCTGGCTCGAGCCACTTGACTTCGGTCGAGTCAACTAACTACACCAGTGTGGGCCGCGTTGGCCTTGCGCCTTGTGAGCCGTCAGATCTTCATCGGACGATCCACGCTTGCGCTGCGCTGTGCCAACTCGATCGCGTGTGAGCCGTTGGATGGAAATCGGACGGCGGGTGCGTCGTCTCCTTCCTTTAGCTTCATGGCTCAGCTCGATGCCAGTGCCATGGCGTGTGCAGAGCGTGGGGCAGCGTTGCGTCCCCTCGCGTAAACCAGCGGGTCGCTACTGCGCATTTAATGCGCGTTGTGCGTCATACTGGAGAGTCCTCTTCTCACCTACTCCCATCGCCCTCGGCGTCTCCATGGCAGGCTTGACCGTGGGGTAGTGTTGCCGTTGCCCTCCTTGCACCCCGACTACTTAAGCTCCCAGCTCCCTTCCTTGACTTCCTTTCACCACCCCGCAGCTCCAGCTCGCACCCACTGTGCTTGTTGATCTCAAAACAGCGAAGCCCCTCGGCCGCCATTATTGAGCGTCAAGCTCGTCGGTGAAGGCAGTGCCCTAGTGGCTTTTCTCCCTCTCTCTTTGCGTCAGCTTGGGTCTCTCATCTAGGTGATCAAAACTCCTAACTTAATTTTGGGTTGCTTCTACAGGAGCGGCTTGAATTTGAAGTTGGGATCTTTTCGGCCGAATCACCCCCCTTTCGTCTCCATCGCCGGTGAGTGCTCTATTTTCCAATTGCTCGCTCTGGGACCATCCTTGAGCCTTATTGAAGCTAATCTTATGACCCGGTCTCGCTCATTTCGCTCAGGCCATCCTCTCCTCGTTGTCGTCTCCAGCGCTGGTGCGGGTCTTCATCGCCAGAGCTGCTCCATCCTCCCCGGTTCCTCCGCGTCCTTCAGATAGCTCCCTAGTAGTCCATAGATGCTCGGGCACAGCTTGGTTGAACCGCTGCGTAGCTCCTTTGCTGCTTGTCTTTTGGCCGTGCATAGCACCGCCGCTCCTCGCCGACTCGCCGCCGTTCTAGGCCGGCTCAGCCACAGTGAGTGGTGCCAGCAGGTGCGCAAGGTTATTGCGGACCTCGAACCACTCTTGGTTTGCACCGCGGTGCCCTGAGTCGCCGGCGATTCGCCGTGGAACGCCGTCGGTTTCATTGTCGGACGGCACGGTTACTGTAGCTTCATCATTTAGGACATCATTAGTGCTAATGATTGGTTAAAGCCTTTAATGGCTGCCCTAAGCGAACTCTTTGTGTCACTAACGGGTGGGCGCATGTAAGTTAGCGCCTTGTGCGTGCTTTAGTGCGGATCGTCCGTTTCTTGATCGACGGCTGAGATTTTGCGGAGTCTGTGCATACGCGTTGTGCTGCGATCAATCTAAGCCGTCCATTTCGGAATCAGCGGCTGTGGATCGCGTGGACATTCGCGCGCGTGAGTTCAAAACGTGACCGCGGCGATTCCATCTGGACCGATGGATTCAAAATCAACGGTCCGCAATCGCTGGATCAGCGGGGCGTCTTGCGTTGCCCCGTTCAACTTAGGCCGTGCGATGCAAGATCAACGGCCTAGGTTTTTCCACGTCGATTCAAATTTAGGATTTTCCCGAAAGATTTAATTATGAACTAAAAAAGGTAATAAACTTCAAAATTGCATAACTATTTCATTTTAGCTCCATGTGAGTTGATTCAAATTTTGTTAGCTCTGGTTTGAACTCAGCTTTAATCTAAAAATGGTTGTAAGCTTGGTTCGGCTCCAGAAAATAGATTGGTAAATTGGTTTAGAAATAGGCTTTAAATGTTGCTCTAAAAAATTGCATTTAACTTGTAAATTGCATAAGTATTTCTCTATAGATCCTTTTTGAGTGAATCCAATTTTGTTGGCTTCCTCTGTTAGTGTACTAAATGGTAGAATAGGTTTTAGGCTTGTCACTATTTTCAAAATCATTGTGGGTGCATTTTTCTTTGTGCTTATGTGCATGTCTTTGAAAAATCATAGAAAATGCATACTAGCTCCAAATGAGGTGAATCCAATTGTGTTATTCATCTCATGAGGTGCTGTCATTACCATAAAAATCTCAGGTGCAACACCTATTTGGAAAATTGTGCTAAAGAATTTAATTCGGATGAACAGTAACCGATTTGAATTTTCCAGCATTTTCCAGGCTAAGCATAATTATTTTGGCCATAACTTTTGCATTGAGAATCCAAATCAATTGGTTCTTGTTGATAAATTCTTTAAAAATCATGCTCTTACTTCTGTAAAAATTTCAGAGCATTTGGAGAAAATTTGCTGTTGAGTCTTTTTCGGTTTTCTTCGTTCTCATCGGTTCTTTTCACTTTTTCGTTAGGTGCCGACGAGTGTGTTGATCCCGAAAGTGTTCCTCTGCAGGTTAGTGAGCAAATCCAGCAAGGCAAGCAGTTTGATCATATCCAATTACTCCCATTACTTTAAAGTCTAATACTTTGTTTAACTTTTATGTATGCATGCTCTATTTTGTTGTTAAATGATTATCGATTAGTTGATCCTATAGATGCATACTCTGTAGGTAAATGTTCAATCTCTACTACTAAGCCTAGGAATATCTTGATGTGATTTAGAGTTCGTTGGATGAGCTCTTATCACTTAGTAGTTTACGGTTGATATTGCTTAGAAATGCTTAGATAACGGTAGAAATGGGCGTTAATGGACTTATGTCGATGACCTTGATCACACAAAACTATTATTCCATTATGTCCAGCACTTGTGCTTTGTTACTTTATAAAGAATAAAATGAAAACAAAAGCTGTTATTGACTTGGGCACAATGGATGTTGGTGTGATCTCATGGTGTGTGGAATGGTGCCTAAGTCCCTAAGGACCGAGTTACTTAGGCCACTAAACTGAGCAATATTGCGTGCTAACCACATGAGGGTATTAGGAACCCCTCTTGACTTAGTACTTTGGCGGGTGTTAGCTCAGTGTCGCAGGTGGTTGTGTGCGTGTGTTGTGTGAAAAAAAACTTGTGATATGTGTTGGGTGGCGGGAGTGGAATCGGTTAGGTTCTCCACACGAAGGGCATAGTAGTTGTCAGGAGCTTTACCCTCTTGTAGTAGTTGACTTTCGGCTTTACCATGACTCTATCTCAGCGTATGGTTTTCTATCCATACAGGCGACTCGTAGTTAATACACAATATTGGAACTGTCTCGTAGGACTTAGCCGTCTTGTATACCAAAGGAAGTGTGCTAAATCTAGTGGCGAAAAGCGTCGGCGTGTGGGTACATTGGTACACCTGCGAGGATAAATCTATTGAATAGCCTCGTCCTAGGTTATGGACATGCTTGCAGCGTCACTCAAGAACTAGACTAAACATTTAATTAAAACTTGTTGGGTGGTATGAATTGGGTAATTCATGCTATTGTTGTGGTGACTATTGGGTTAGTCACTTCGAGTTGTCCTTCTTGTTGTTATTATTATTGTATCGTTGTTACTTCAACAATTAAAATGCTTTGTCAAATTGCTTTAAATCTATTAAATTATTGCAAATGAAAACTTGCTTTGTGCTAAAAGTAAGTCCAAAGTATTCTCCACTTAAAAAAGCTTGCATGTAGCTAATTATAGGTATTACACTTACGTCGGTCTTGCAGTACATTTTGTACTCATTTGCTTCTTAAATTTAATTGTTGCGAGAGGAAGAGGTGGATCCCCAAGGGATGCACTTTTGTGAATGTCTTTGTGGGTTTGGCGACTAGGTTGGTGGCTCGATCGGTTACCTTATGGGCTAAAGGCAAACCGTATGGCTTTTGTTTATTGCCATCTTATGGCTTTAACTTCGCTTTTGTTTAACTCTTTAGTTGTTTAGCTCTTTAGCTTGTATGTGGCGGTCGGCCTCTTTTGTAATAACTCTCTATTATGTATGTCTTTTATTTAATCTAGTTAGTGCTTGAGTTCTATGTTTTGTATGGAATTGATGCATGACTTTGTAAAAGGGTGTATGTACAGCACTTCTGGGATGTACATATTTTCCTGAGGTAAGGGATATTTTGTTGGTGATGCTAGAGTCGATGGTACGACTAAGCATTACGAGCCTAATACTCTACTGGAGGCCTCACATGGCTCAAGGCAAAGAAAGAAGAAGGAATAAAATACTTGTGAATCATCTTTGCTGATTTTTGTTTAACAGAACAAAGCGATATAAGAGAGGATGACTTGGCCTACATGCAAGTGAGAGCAAGAGAGAAAGAGGGCAATGGATAGGAGTATGACAAAGGGCCCCACAAGCAAGAGAGTGAGAGAGATGGAAGAGAGAGTGCTTACACTTGGGACCCATATGCAAGTGACTAAAGACCAAAGAAGAACCAAAGAAGAAGAAGAAGCAAGCACATGAGCTCAGCTGGCTCGGCCATGGGGAAGGTTTGGTTGAAGCGGTCACATGTGACGGCCGCCGCCACGGTCGATCTTGTGGACGGAGGAGACATCGATCTTGCACCACGCGGCATCATCGCAGGATCCTTTCATGTACCGCTCTGATACCAATTGTCAGAAATCCACTAAACTTCAGAGTTCTTCTTAGTTTTTCAGATCGCTACAGTATTTTTCAGAAGAGGTTCAGAAGATAGAGAGGAACACTTTCGATTGTGCCGCGCAACAACCAACGGCTTTTCAGGGTTTTTCTTCCTTTTATTGCTGTCTGATTACAGGAATCAATTACATGCGAAGTAGTGGCTCCATGACCCGAAGGGATCGGTCCACCGATAACCAATAGAAACAAAACAAGCAGAGAACGAGCTATAGATAACGTCTTTGAAGGCGACTACCACTACAACAAAACACCCATATACCAGCGGATAGCTAGCAACAAAAGCCGACAACCGTTCCACCCCACCTCCTTTGCCTCGCACAAAAATCACGGTATCCATCCTTTTCTTTTCCCCTTCCACCCCCTCCCGTCGCCCTTGGTTCCCTCGCCTCCTCTATTCCCCTCCGTCTCGACAATTCACATGGAGATGGAACCCTAGCCGCCGCACTCTCTCCTCATCGCCGGCCCGAAGCCCCGCCTCTCCTTCTCGCGCCCGTCCCTCCCCCTCATGGCCTTCCCCTCCATGGCGTCCCTCCTCCGCCTCCACATGGCTTTCCCTCTCTGCACGGCCTCCCCTCCCAGCGCCAGCCCTCCTCCTCTGCCAGACCCCTCCACGCCCGACTTCCCTATCTCGGCGTCACCCCTCCACGCTGGACTTCCGTCCTCTGCTCCCATTTCGTGCTCACCGACGGGCCCGCCAACTCTGCCGCGGGCAACCTTGGTGAGTAATGCCCCGCCGGCTGTTTCTCTGGGTCTCGTGCTGTGCTCGCTGGTTGATTGGATTCGAGCTTGGATTTGAGGGTTTCGATCTGTTGCAGATGAGATCATGGGCTATTCCCCAACTGTTAGGCGGCCGTCGGCGGCTCTGGTGCCTTCAGGTGAGCCGTGGCGGTGATTCCGCTCAAGGTCGGTGTCGTGGTCTCCAGTGGCAAGGCGCTAGGCGAGCACAATGTGATCCGCGACATCTTTGGTGAGTGCGTCTGTTCTTGAGCCGTTCATTTGATGAAAGCTTCAAAAGCCCAGATTTAGCAATTTGCACTAGCATAGGCAATTTAAAGTTGGTGGTTTTAATAAGAGAAGGGTTAGTGCCGATCTATTGGGTGATATGATGACTATGATCATCGTTGTTAGTTAAAGTTGGTATCTCTAAGCAAGCTTGACATTGAACTTGCAGTTGTAGATCTTGTAGATTATGGTAGTCGATGAGGGCTAAAATTGCTAAATTTACTTGTCATTTGAGTGTTACTTTCGATAAAATGGCATTAAATTGAATACACTCGATGAAGTATGTATTGTATTTTGGCGGTTTCCTAAAGCTTTCTTATGGTTGACTTAGTGCGGATTGTGTGAGATCGATTCTGCGGAGTGTGCAAAGGCAACATCTTGTATGGATTCAAGAGAGGACCGACCATCTAATTATATTCTTCTTTGTTAGGAATTTTTTGTCTTTGCATGAATGGTTTGGTCATTTTGTTCATATGTTCTCTTTTCATTGTTTGAGTAGCCTTCTTTTTCCTGTTTGCCTAGATAATAGCCATTCCAAATTCCAATTCGTACCTTTAGTTGTATATGCTTCTTACGATTTATTATTATTGTTTTGAGAATTTTCAATGGATAAAAGCGAACTACTAATTGAACCTCCTCGATCTTTGCCAAGAACATAGCTTGAAATAGTTAAAATTTGGCAATGGCCATAGTATTTCATTTATCTTTTATTGCCTTACCAGCTACATATTTTCAGCAGTGTTCTTAATATATATGCAATGTGCTCTATAGCGGTTTTATTTACCATGCACTGTAATTATTGTAATTATTGTGTTCTTAATATATATCCATTGGCACTTAGCATGGATTACAATCACCCATCCCAGCTTTCTCCAAAATCTTCAATGCATAAGCAGTTTGCTTCATTGTGATGCCTTCTTCAGTCTGATGAACCTCCATTCCTAGATAGCAACTCAACAGACCCAGGTCACTCATGTCAAACAGATTCTTCATCTCCTCCTTGAATTTCAAATCTCATGAGAATGAGAGCCCACAATGACAAGGTCATCAACATAAACCCCAACAAGTAAACACACAGACTTAGTACCTCTCATGTACAAGGCATGCTCTAAAGGACTTTTCTCAAAACCAAGGGAGATGAGACTACTGTCCAGTTTTGCATTCCATGCTCTCAGAGCCTGTTTCAACCCATACAAAGCTTTGTTAAGCCGAAACACTTTGTGAGGATTGTCCTTGTCTCCAAAACCGGTGGTTGTGGACATACACTTCCTTGTGAAGCTCCCGTTCGGGAATGTGGACTTGACATCCATGTGATGCACTTCATAACCTGCCTCATTGCTAGAGCTATCAACACTTCGCTTTGTTTCCATCACAGCTGCGGGGCAAAGACCTCCTCGAAGTCGACACCTTCTTTTGTATGTACCCCTTGGCCTGGCGTGCTTTGTGCTTCACCACTTCACCTTGTGCATTCTTCTTGATCTTGAAAATCCATTTCAATCAATCGGTCGAACCCACAAGAGGCTCGACAAAATTTGTCATGTTTCATTTGACTCAATAGCATTGAGCTCCTCTTGCATTGCTTCTTTCTAGCACCTAATCTTTTCACTTCTAACCAAGAAGAAGGTTCCTCATTTGCAAGAAGGCATAGCTCCTTTGAAAAGATTGATTAAGTCTGCACCACGGTATTGTTATAGAGATTCTTGAGTGTGCGATATCATTTGGGTCCTTGATCCACGATGGTCGACTCAAAGCTTCAAGAGTCACCTTTGCCTTGCTCGAGTCGAGCGATGTGGTCTGCTTGGTGTGGTGACAGTGGTCGTCCGCATCCCATGACTTGAGGAACACAAAATGCATCACCTTGCACCGTCTGGTACATCTTGTCCTCTGCCTTGCACCTGAGCTCCCTCATGAGTGTAATCTGCATCTGGACACACAGTGTACCTAACAGATAAAGTATCACCAAGTGTTGTTGCTGTAGAATGATTTCCTTCACTGTTCTAGTCCCACCCGGCCTCCTCATTCAAGACAACATTGTGGGTGACATGGACTTTCTTGCCATCGGGATCATACATCTGGTAGGGCTTGCACCCTGGTTCGTAGCCGATCAGCACCATGGGCATGCTGCGATCATCAAGCTTCTTCAAATTTGGCTTCACCGACTTCACATATACGACACAACCGAGCGTCTGAAATGCTTGCACATTCGACTGTCCTCCATACCAAGCTTCATATGGGGTCTTGCCGTCGACACTCCTGGTGGGAGAATGGTTCAAAATGTGGACAGCCGTCATGACTGCCTCACCCTAGAACCTCCCCAACACTCCCTTCACCTTCAAGAGGCTCCGCGCCATAGCCACCACAGTCTGGTTTTGCCTCTCGACGACACCATTTTGCTGTGGTGAATATGGTGCGGTGAGATGTCGCTTAGCGCCTTGGTCTACCCAATCTGCTCGAATTCCATGGAGGTGAATTCACCACCACGATCGATCAGGAATACCTTGACTTGGCTCCACTCTCCAGTGCACTAGCTTGGAATCTCTTGGCGGCTTGACCTTTGATTTTAACAATGACACCCACATAAGCGAGTGAGATCATCAACAAGCGGTGAAATAACTCCTCTCTCCGGTGTGGTGGCGAGATGGGACCACAAAAGTCGGCATGTACCAACTCGATCTTTGTCTTGGTGCGATAACTAGCCTCTTGAGGAATGTAGAACATCGTTGCTTCCCGACAAAGACAACTATCCTGATTTGATCCTGACTTGTATCTCTGGCGGTCAAGTACCATCCTTTGCACGGCTAGTTTGTGAAGAATTGAAGTTCAAATGGCCAAAAGCAGCATGCCATCGCCATGCCTCCTCGGTCTGCCGGGCGCTAGGCATCTGAGCTCTACCAAATTGAGATTAAGCATGTACAATCGGCTATTAGACCTTGTTACCTTGGCCAACAGTTTCTTCAGTTGATCTCTCACACTGACGATCCAGGCGATATTCGACACTGCCCGGCTCGATAGCTCCCCAAACACCCTGAGCTTGGAGATTGACCCTCATCAAGAGAGCCCATTCATGGTAATTGGTGCGCGAGAGGGTCAGGTATCACAGCGAGACCCCAGCCTCCTTTGGCACCGTCTGCGCCACCATGTCACTGGCCTGCCAGGATCACCATGCGCGGCCACCGCCACCGATCGATCTTGTGGACAGAGGAGACATCGATCTTGCACCATGCGGCATCGTCGCAGGATCCTTTCAAGTACCGCTCTGATACCAATTGTCAAAAATCCACTAAACTTCAGAGTTGAAGTTCAGAGTTCTTCTCAGTTTTTCAGTTGCGCTATAGTATTTTGAAGAAGAGGTTAAGAAGACTGAGAGGAACACTCGATTGTGTCGCGCAACAACCAATGGCTTTTCATGGTTTTTCTTCCTTTTATTGCTGACTGATTACAGGAATCAGTTACATGCGAAGTAGTGGCTCCATGACCCGAAGGGATCGGTCCACCGATAACCAACAGAAACAAAACAAGCAGAGAACGAGCTACAGACAACGTGCTGAAGACGACTACATGCAGACCCGACTAAAACAGAAGACTAAACAAAAACATTGTGGAGCAAAGTGCAAACAAGAAAACTGCAGGATGAAATTAACTAACAGTTTTGGCTGGTCATGGAGGTGGCGGCAAGGAGCATGGGGAGGAGAATCTTTGGACCTCGGAGGGCAGTGCGGCTCGGTTCTTCTGAAGGAAGGAGCTTGTTGGTTTAAAGGAGGAAGCAAGGGGAAGCGGTGGGAGTCTTTGGCTTGCCATCGTTCTTATAGCGATGGAGGTGGAGCTTCATGGAGGCTGGTGGTGTGGTATGTGGGGACAGAAGACATGGTGAGGCGGGAGGCGTGGGCGGTGGGAGATGGGCAAGGGAATGCAAAGGTGATGCATGGGGCAAGCAAGGCAGCGTGGGGAGCTGCTTGGTTCGGCATGGCGGCATGGGGAGAGAGGGATCGGGAGCCAAGGCATGGGGAGGAGGCGGGGTCAAGGCGGAGGCAGGCGCTAGGGATGGAGGAGGTGGCGAGGATGGGCTGCCCATGTGCTCAGCAGGGAAGAAATGAGTAGGAGAGAGAAGCCACGGGAGGAAGGCAGTGGGCGCCGGGAGAAGATGAACACCACGTGAGGAAAGAAAATAGAGGAGAGAAAAAGAAAAGAAGAGGAAGAAGAAAAAAAAAGAAATTTGAAAAATCCGAGAAAATTTTATAAACTACTTGAATCGAATAGATCAAATAAAATAGTTTTGGATTTTTTGAAGTTTATTCAGCCATTAAAATATTTTTCCTTAGAAATTCATTTTTAAGCTTTAAATTAAATCGACAAAATTTGAATAGTTTATATTATTTTTAAAGCTTAAAGAACTCGAAAATAGAATAAAACAATTTTATTTAATTGGAGTTTAATTTTACTCATTTTAAATTATTTTTATTTATGAAATTTCAATTTAAGCTTCAACAAATCAGGGAAAATCAAATGGTGAGTTTTATTTTGAAAACTTCGAAAGGCTTGAAAATCAAATAGATTAGCTTTGAAATAATCAAAATTACTTCCAACTTAAAGTTGGCTTTTATTTTTGCACATAACTACTTTTAATTTTTGAAAGATAGGAAAAGCCTTTTTAAATACTAGAAGATTCAAGAAATTAATTAAGTTTTCATTTTTAACTTTAAATACAAGAAAATATCAGAACTCAATAAATTTTATTTTTCACTTTTTATTTTAAAGGAATTTCAGAAAGAGCAATAAAACTCTTTTAAATTTAGGAAAATCCAATAAAATAATATTTTATTAACTTTAAAATAGTAACAGAACTTTGGGATGTTACACTCATGACCGCGAGCGTGGCTTTTCGAATAGTTTATCACTCTGCAGAGGTGTACAACTTTTCCCATAGTACGCGGTATTCTAGTTTCCTAGAATATCTCTATATCGCCGCTCACTGCCGAAGGTAAGCAACCTAGAGTTCGTGACGTAGCCTTTACATTATCTAGTCCTAGCCTTGCACTAGTCCTGCGAATCATTATCCTGATCCATCGGAATAATAATAATAATAATGAAGACAATAAAAGTACACGTCAAATGAGGAGCCTCACTCACCCAGATAGAAACTCGTTGAGTGAGTCCCTCACTTTGCCCAGATAAAAACCCGTCAAAGTGAGGCATTCGTAGTTGTGTCGGCATGCTAGCCCTTCGGCAATGCGCACACTACTTCTGCCTACTGTCATGCAAGGCTAAGATTAATAACTTAGCTAGCTACGACTATCCCATACTAGCACATATGGTTGTACAATTAGGTCTTTGAAGGACCAGAAAGGCGACTAGAGAGGGGGTGAATAGGAGCTCAAACAATTTTTGCAACCCCCAAAGAGCAGCAACAATAAATCAGAGCCTCTGCTGCAAAATACCAAAATCGGTATTACCGCCATTGTGAGTGTGGTACAACCGCCTTTCTTGATCGACCATTGTTCATAGTCTTGGTATGACCGATTTTCTGGAGTTCAAACCGGCAATGAGTTTCAAACCTAAAGTCGACACAACTTTTGATTCATCCAACCAAAACCTACCAAACTTCAAACATAGCCTCTAGAGGATATCTCTAACCTATTCCAATCATCTATTCAACAGGTCCATGTCAAAGTTTTGACCTTTTTCAGATTTGATGAAGAACGGTTCAAGAAGAGGTAAAAAACCCAAATCTGATCCTAGGCTTGCTAATGGGCTATGGATGATAAAGATGACCTTAGATGGTCTCCCACAAGTCACAGCAAGCATAAGCACCAAAGAGATTCGAGAGAAAAATAGTAGATCATCAAAACATCAAAGTAAAGTGCAAGAATTGAACAAGAACGAAAAGAGCTCATCTCATAGAACTTGCATGCATTGATTGATGATTGATGATTAGATGCTTCAACCACTCCATCTTGGAGGCACAACTCAACACATGAGCTTACAAGGCATCAATCCTAAACCTAGCTCTCCTCTTCCTCTTCTAAACCCTATGACAAAATAGGATCTTTCTCAATGGACACCTTGAACATTAAAACTAGCACCGGGGCTTATATAGTGGAGGCTAGGCAACTAGGAATATTCCATTGGTTGCCTAATTTAAAATGAGTAAAATTAAACTCCAATTAAATAAAATTGTTTTATTCTATTTCCAGAGTTCTTTAAGCTTTAAAAATAACTAGAAGTTCACCAAGCACCATATGGTGCGAAATGTAATAATGTTTGTGAAAGTCAAAAGCGAGATATATTAGATAGACAATCTCATCATGGCGTGAATTCGTGGGCTAGTATAGCATCTGTTGAAATAACAAAATAGTTATTATCTGCAGACATCGATATAAAGAGGAGTGACGAAAGGATCTTTATATACAAGCTACGATCGATCTCGGACATAGGTGAGTTGTAAACATTTACAAAATAGAGCAAGAAGCAATACATAGATAGCGGTAGGAAGAACAAAGATCTAAAAGCAAGTCTAGAAATTAGATAGTAGTATTGTTGGTGCCGGTGATGTGGGAAGCTTTATACAAAAGGTTTGCAAGCATAAATCTGAGCCTGAAGAGTACACGGGAAGTCAATAAGCACGCTTAGAAATTAGAAAGTAGTATTGGCGATGGCATTTGAATCAGGAATATGTACATAAAAGATTTGATAGCATAAATAGATCTTTTGACAAAGATAAATAGAGCGCTAAGAGTATGAAGTCACTATATGGTAGTGGTGGATAGTACTAATGAAGCATGTGTACAAAAGCGATGTGTTCTTTCTGCGAGAAGCGTCGATGGTGTTGCTCGTTAGTTTAAGTCATTTGTAGGAATGTAATGGATGAAATCAAGATAAAAAAAGCAGTTAGCATAGTATCTTTGGTAGACTTTAGTTGAAAAAAGTAGGATAAGCTACGAGGCGTGGTCTCATGTAGAGCGGTCTGCATTATTTTTTAGATGTGGGTGACCTCCTCTTTCTAACGGATGGATCAATTTGAGAATGGGTAGTCATTGATCTGCGACCTTGGTAATAAGGTGAGATGCATTGTTATGTTGCGAGAAATTATATGAAGCAATAAATCTAACATGTTGAATTATGCATGATGTATTGCGGCGAGTGCATACCTCTTAGTTGGAAGGCAAATTGCATGAAGCAATAAGATTAACTTATTTACTAAGAAAAAATCGGTAGCCTTCTTGACATAAGTAGTGACCCCTTGATGTATCTAACAGGCTAGACTCATTCAAGGCCATAGTTTAGCGTGTCGTTAAGTCCACAAAATAAATAATGAAACAAAAATAAGATTATCTTACCATTGTGAAAATTGTAAGATTTAATATTAGTGTGATACCTCATAGTTTCGACAAATTATCCCTATTATTGAAGAAGGTAAGTATTTGTGAAAACATGATCTGGCGGAGTCAATTGGAAAAAGCGGTGCAAGGCTGCATGCAATGAACAATAGATGTTAATGGAGCTAGAGGTAAGAACTCATCATCCTTTTTAAGAGAGGCAAAGTGGCCAAGAAAGTACTTTACAGTGCTAAATCCCAACATTGCTCTAAAGTGCAAGTTTTTGTTAACGTTGCCAAATCAAATTATATTTCTGTTACATGATAGATAGAATAGATACAATGCATAAGTCTAACTGCAAGAAATTTAATGGATGTGTGTTATTCATATAGAGAAACTTTGGTAGGATTTTCTTAGGACTTTAGTATAGTTCAGAATATATGTAGTAAAAAACCTACGCTGCATGTATATGGATAACGGCTAAATATATAAAAGGAGAATAAAAAATAGTTTGAATGTTACCTTAAGAGTAGTGGAGTGGTCTCGCTGTCATGGTAGTAGAGGTGTTATGATCTATGTATCTGTTTGGTACAGTGGTTATAAGCTAGCGGCAATCTGAGAGATGCTGTGAGGAGTCACAGCTACATCTTTTATACCTGTCGATTGCGAGAGGATGTGTCACAAGAATGAAAAAGAGATGAATGTTTTTTTTTTGGGGTGAACTGTTTCTATTAATGAGTATACATAGGAGACATTTTCACTACCAAAAACAAAGTTTATCTGAGAATATGACATAACAATTTATATACAAAAGACAATCTAATGGCGAATCTAAGAAATATATATAAAAGACAAATTAAAAGCACCATATAATGTGATGTTCACATATTCATGCAGATCTGCAAGAACAATCGGATTCTTAGTTAGCAAAAGCGCTAAAATTTTCAAGAAAAACATATCCTTGAACCCTTCACGAAGCGAGTGGCAGCAATAGTCATAAAACTTATCAACTCTCGATGGTGGAAATGGGTTTCTTTGCTAAAGTAAAAGCGATCATCGCTTAGAATCACCCAAAATGCTTTGGAATGATGACATCTAAGCTAGTTATGTATGCTGTATGTATCGGTAGATGCATTCTTAGGAGATAATAGTATGATAGACATGGGTAGCTAACTATTTGAAAAGTAAGTAATAGGGTCTTCAAGGGCTGGGACTTATTAGAGGATAGCGTTGTTGGAGTTTGTTGACGTAGGAATATCTACATAACAGCGTTTTAAAGGAGTATAAGCATAATCAGGAGTGCTATATTACAAAACAGTAGACAGAGGCAATGAAATATGTTGCAAAAAACTATTTGTTGCTGGTTGGGAAGTAACGACTTTAGCAGCTGCTGACGATGTTGGATATAATAACTGCACAGAATATTAGTGCGTTAGGATCAATCTATAAATATATTTTTTTCCTAGGCTGCTAAATGCATAGTGTATGTTACCTCAAAAGGGATGGATTCATAAAGCATATTCGGATCATTCACTGGCCTTCTTTGTGGCTGATCTAATTTTTTTGTAGGTAGAGCGAGCGTAGGCGGGCAGGAGGTGATCTGAATCTCTGAAGTAAAAAGGTTGCGATATATGTCTCATGAAATTGCATGATTAATATCACCTTGGTTGTACGGTGTAAGATATATAATCTGATTGGCGAACATACCTTTTGTACGGGAGATCTGGCAGAGGTCTAACCGGTGACAAAGTAGATCTGACAGCCTGCAATTCTTTGGTCTATGAGGTTAGAGAAATAAGATGTAGCAGGTATTTGGAAACAAAGATAAATCAAATGATTGTGTGCTGTATGTAAGTAAGCTAAAAAAGGTAAATGATTATAACAGTAGTGAAGCTTGAAGAATCATATACATAGGGTAATATACGATGTCATTGGGCCATTTTATCCCTACATCAAATTCTGGCAGTACATGCGTTTTATGACATGGATAATATATGATGTCATAACCAAGTAGTTGGCCTAAGGGAAAGAATCATAGTGCAATCAATGGACAACACATGTGAATAACAAACATGAAATATGATGATGCTGCATTAAATCCTCACCCTAGTGTGCTAGGCTCGCCTCGTCAATATATGCATGGGTAAGTCAATATATGGAAGACGTTTTAGCAAATCTTCTGATGGTACTAAATCTTAAGCAATCATGTATGCATGTGCATTAGCAACCTGATGGCTCCCTAGTTGAATGAAGCCCTAGGATCTACATTAGCATCAACATGTGACCTCCAATGCTACAGTTGTTAGGAGAGGCAATAGCATTTCCTATGCAAAGCTACCATTTGATTGCATTATTTACATACCTGTCCAGCAACCTTGTAGTATTTTTAGATTCCGAAATCGTGGGCTTCATCATAGCCATGATATTGTGGTACCACGACCTAAGATTGAAAGAAGTATTTACCGATTATCATCAAGCTAAGTTTAAGTCATTAGAGTCTAGCCAGGAGTCCCTGACTGTAATTTCTGAATTCCCTTTCGTCTAAAACACGATTCTAATTTCTGAATATGTTGTGAGAATCAAATCATTGATGCACATCTGAAGGGAAATGCTGGTTTTTTTTAACATAATAGAGCAGGTCTATTTAGCAGCAAATGAATTAAATGAAGTAATAAAACGATCCATTGCCAATATGGACTCGTGCGGGAGAAAGAGCTACCAACAGAGACAAACAGAGGCAACTTACAGTGGGGAGAGACATCAAGAGCTGCAGAAGGTGATCCGTGATGAAACCATTGACTCGCAGTAGTAGAAGAGTACTGGACAACCTAAATATTAAGATACAGGACAACAAAAGTTTGTCTGCATGAATATGGCCATATGCAGCATCTTCGACATAGGTGAAACAAAGTAGTTGTTCCCATCACCAATAATGTATTAATCATTCTAAAACGTGCTCCAGTCAAACCTATGCTTATCTATATTGACAAATGTATCATATAACCAACACACAAGCAATATTTGATCCCCTAAGATTATATGTATCAATTTTCCAGAATACATACAGAATACATAAGAGAGCATAAGAATGTCTATTAGCTCCTAATCAAGCAACATGGATTCATTTATTTTTCAATACATTGAGATAGATACCTGCAACATCCTGGCCGCCGTATGTGCCGCAATACACGTTCGGATTCTGGGCAATCACATACTGGATCTCCAGGTTAGCAAGGTCAATCTCCCAGTCCTTCTTCGGCCCTTGGGCCTTGAGATTGGTCTTGCTCCAACAACGACATCCATACAATAATATTGTCACTTGGCCATATCGTCGAACACATGGTATGCACAGGCGAAAAATATCAAAAAGATTCAATCCAGACATACAAAGAAAATAACCTTGGGCTATGTAGATGTTAGCACGTTAGCAACCACTGCTAGCATGACCCACCCAATACAACCTATGTTTACTCAGCCCTATCTAAATTGCTTAAGAGCTCAGATTCGTACCTTTCCTGTAGAGGGTTGGCATCGCGGATCATCATATATAGATGCAAAATAAAGCCAAGTGAATAGATAAGAGCTCAGATCTGTACTGGCAAATCTAAGCAATAAGAAAATCATGTTTGAGCTATCTAAATTGACTAAGAGCTCAGATCCGTACCTTTCCTGTACAGGGCTGCCATCGCGGATCATCATATATAGCTGCAAAATAAAGCCAAGTGAATAGATAAGAGCTCAGATCTGTACCTTTCCTGTAGAGGATCGAGATGACAGACAAAGTCTCACATGAAAACAAAATCTAACCTCTTGCCATAAAAAGTTGTTATTTAAGCCCCTTCATAATAGCATCTTTCATCACTTCCTTATGCTCAAAAGACCAAAGGCAGTAGCTTCCGTATTGAAGTTCACAGAACTTGGCATTTTCTTTAGGCGCTACTTCTTGAGCTTGGTTATCTTTCCCATCAATATTCGTACTGTCATTGATCGCTAGAATCACCCAAAAGAAGCATGGAAGCATCATTCGCCTAGTCTTCGTATCATGTCACTGATCGCTAGAATCACTCAAAAGAAGCATGGAAGCATCATTCACCTAGTCTTCATAAGAATCATGTTAAATTTTCCCTAGACTGATCGCCGACCAACGAAACCTTTTTCTTTCTTTTTATATGCTGCATACAGATGAACAATTAAGATTCCCCAACACAAAGCAACCCCACATAACACAAAGAAATACATATCATCTAGTAGAATCATGTCAGTGCTCATAGATTGATTGGAGTTCGGATTAATAGAATCCCATAGTCTTAATGCTTTGACTCTAATTGTCCATCTATCCTTTTTTGTTGTGAAGGCAAAAATTTTGACCGCAAATCATATATTTTGTCAGATGATTACATGGCCTCAATAAGATCATTGACCAAGGAATTTGGCGAACATGATCAAACAAAAAAACCTAAATAGACATACCCTTATGAGCATATGGCATGAGCGATTCTCGGAGGTCATTGTCCTTTCTTGATCGGCCATGCATAATTAACGCATGATGACTTTGGTTGTATCCAGGCAGGGACTGACGCTGAGCAATTAAGAAAGCAAAGTTAGCATTGTGTAAGCCAATCTTTTTACTTGGAGAGCTCTACGCACATAGTCAATCCTTGTTTTTATTGTATGAATCTGAATAACTCGACTGGTTTAAATTTCCGATCACAACCTAAACCTAAGCAGGCAAAAATTCTGACTGCAAATCATATATTTTGTTGTGCTGATTACATGGCCCAAATAAGATCATCGACCAAGGAATTTGCCGAACATGATCAAACCAAAAAAAAATCGAAATCGACATACCCTTCTGAGCATCTGGCACGAACGATTCCTGGAGGCTGCTGTCCTTTGCTGACTTGGCTATGCATAACTACCGCAAGATGATTTTGGTTGTATCTAGGCAAAAATTGAGCAATACAATGCAACCATGGCAGCATAAGCTGGAGAAGACAACAAAAAACATAAAGGAGTCAGCAACGCACACAACAAAGATTGGGTGTCACAATGGGATGAAGTGGAGACGGCGAGTCCCTGCTCCCAGTGCTGATGACTGCCAAGAACGCTATGGGTCTAGCCCAAGACACCGAAGGTCCCGGCCATCTTTTTGGAGCTAGAGGATTCTTGGATGACGTGATCCTTCATCAGCCTCCCCGTGGAGCCGCAAGCCCCGATCTGTTGTTCCCCGCGGTCCCGCGGAGCTGAAGGGAGGAGCTGCGGCGGAGGAAGGGAGAGAGGAACAGGGAAGGAAGAACGGACCTGCAGCGACGGGGAAGAAGACCAACGGGGCGACGGGGAAGGAGAGGAGACGTCGAAGCAGCGGCTGGGGAGAGGGGGCGTCGGCGCTGGTGGAGGAG
This sequence comes from Phyllostachys edulis, assembly GCA_036346405.1. Lineage (NCBI taxonomy): Eukaryota > Viridiplantae > Streptophyta > Magnoliopsida > Poales > Poaceae > Phyllostachys > Phyllostachys edulis. The sequence goes on from CM070552.1 coordinate 11,650,055, forward strand.
GGCGTGGCCGCGTGGCGTCGGAGGGAGGAGCTGCGGCGGAGGAAGGGAGAGAGGAACAGGGAAGGAAGGACGGACCTGCGGGGACGGGAAGAAGACCAACGGGCGACGGGAAGTTGAGGCGTCAAAGCGAAGGGCTAGGGAGGGGCATCGACGCCGGAGGAGGAGGAGGCATGGCGGCGTCGGAGGGAGGAGCACCGGCGGAGGAAGGGATTGGTGGCGCGGCGGCGCGGGAGGAGCAGCGAGGCGCGCCGCTGCAGTGTGGGAGCGGGGCTGGTGAAAAAGGGGATAGAGAAAGGGGATAGATGAGGCCGAGGGAGAGTTGCGATGCGCAGGAACGACTGGAGGCCTCGCGATGCAGCGACGTGGACCTCGCGCGGGGAAGCCTTTGGAGCAAGCGCAGGCGCGAGAGGCAATGATCTCGTCGTCGTGATGATCCGACGGCTCGCGTGTCGGGTGGCGATGTCTAGGCTGGCTGGAGCCCCTTTCTTCCAAGAATAAAATTTAGTAATATAAACTATTCAAATTTTGTCGATTTAATTTAAAGCTTAAAAATGAATTTCTAAGGGAAAAATATTTTAATGGCTGAAATAAACTTCAAAAAAATCCAAAACTATTTTATTTGATCTATTCGATTTCCGAAGTAGTTTATAAAATTTTCTCAGATTTTTCAAATTTCTTTTCTTTTTCTTCTTCCCTCTTCTTTTCTTTTCTCTCTCCTCTATTTTCTTTCCTCACGTGGTGTTCATCTTCCTCCTGGGCGCCACTGTCTTCCTCCCGTGGCTTCTCTCTCCTACTCATTTCTTCCCGTTGGAGCACATGGGCAGCCCATCCCCTGCCACCTCCTCCATCCCCGGCGCCCCGTCTCCTGCCCTTGACCCTGCCGCCTCCTCCCCATGCCTTGGCTCCCCGATCCCTCTCTCCCCATGCTGCTGCTGCCATGCCGAACCAGCAGCTCCCCACGTTGCCTTGCTTGCCCCATGCATCACCTTGCCCATTCCCTTGCCCATCTCCTTGCCGCCCACGCCTCCTGCCCTCACCATCTTCTTTGTTGCCCACATACCACACCACCTCCCCCATGAGCTCCACCCTCCACTGCTATAAGAACGATGGCAAGCCAGCACCTCCCACTGCTTCCCCCCTTGCTTCCTCCTTTAAACCAACAAGCTCCCTTCCTTCTGCAAGAACCGAGCTGCAGCTGGCTCCCTCCGAGGTCCAGCATTCTCCTCCCCATGCTCCTTGCTGCCACCTCCATGACCAGCCAAAACTGTTAGTTAATTTCATCCTGTAGTTTTTTTGTTTGCACTTTGCTCCACAATGTTTTTGTTTAGTCTTCTGTTTTAGTCGGGTCTGCATGTAGTCGTCTTCAGCACGTTGTCTGTAGCTCGTTCTCTGCTTGTTTTGTTTCTGTTGGTTATCGGTGGACTGATCCCTTCGGCTCATGGAGCCACTACTTCGCATGTAATCGATTCTCATGTCGAACGGCAATAAAAGGAAGAAAAACCATGAAAAGCCATTGGTTGTTGCGCGACACAATCGAGTGTTCCTCTCAGTCTTCTTAACCTCTTCTTCAAAATACTATAGCGAATCGAAAAGCGAGAAGAACTCAAACTTCAACTCTGAAGTTTAGTGGATTTTTGACAATTGGTATCAGAGCGGTACTTGAAAGGATCCTGCGACGATGCCACATGGTGCAAGATCGATGTCTCCTCTGTCCACAAGATCGATCGGTGGCGGTGGCCGTCGCGCGGTGATCCTCGGTGGTGGCCAGGACATGGTGGCGCAGACGGTGCCAAAGGAGGCTGGGGTCTCGCTGTGATACCTGACCCTCTCGCGCACCAATTACCATGAATGGGCTCTCTTGATGAGGGTCAATCTCCAAGCTCAGGGTGTTTGGGGAGCTATCGAGCCGGGCAGTGTCGAATATCGCCTGGATCGTTAGTGTGAGAGATCAACAGAAGAAACTGTTGGCCAAGGTAACAAGGTCTAATAGCCGATTGTACATGCTTAATCTCAATTTGGTAGAGCCTGTATGCCTAGCGGCCCGGTGCACCGAGGAGGCATGGCGATGGCATGCTCGTTTTGGCCATTTGAACTTCAATTCTCTTCACAAACTAGCCATGCAAAGGATGGTACTTGGACTGCCAGAGATACAAGCTGTGGATCAAATCTGTGATAGCTGTCTTGTCGGGAAGCAACGATGTTCTACATTCCCTGAAGAGGCTAGTTATCGCACCAAGACAGCACTGGAGTTGGTACATGCTGACCTTTGTGGTCCCATCTCGCCAGCCACACCTGGAGAGAGGAGTTATTTCCTGCTGCTTGTTGATGATCTCACTCGCTTTATGTGGGTGTCATTGTTAAAATCAAAGGCTGAAGCTGTCAAGAGATTCCAAGCTAGTGCAGAATTGGAGAGTGGAGCCAAGCTGAAGGTATTCCGGACTGATCGTGGTGGTGAATTCACCTCCATGGAATTCAGGCGGTATTGGGTAGACCAAGGCGTCAAGCGACATCTCACCGCACCATATTCACCACAGCAAAATGGTGTCGTCGAGAGGCAAAACCAGACTGTGGTGGCTATGGCGCGGAGCCTCTTGAAGGTGAAGGGAGTGTTGGGGAGGTTCTAGGGTGAGGCAGTCATGACGGCTGTCCACATTTTGAACCATTCTCCCACCAGGAGTGTCGACGGCAAGACCCCATATGAAGCTTGGTATGGAGGACAGTCGAATGTGCGTTACTTTCGTACGTTCGGTTGTGTCAGACATGTGAAGCTGGTGAAGCCAAATTTGAAGAAGCTTGATGATCGCAGCATGCCCATGGTGCTGATCGGCTACGAACCAGGGTGCAAGCCCTACCAGATGTATGATCCCGATGGCAAGAAAGTCCATGTCACCCACAATGTTGTCTTGAATGAGGAGGCCGGGTGGGACTAGAACAGTGAAGGAAATCATTCTACAGCAACAACACTTGGTGATACTTTATCTGTTAGGTACACTGTGTGTCCAGATGCAGATTACACTCATGAGGGAGCTCAGGTGCAAGGCAGTGCACAAGATGTACCTGTATCGGTGCAAGGTGATGCATTTTGTGTTCCTCAAGCTGCTGGGATGCGGACGCACCAGCCGTCAGCCACACCAGCAGCCACATCGCCTGGACCTGGAGCAGTGCAGTGGGTGACTCCTTGAAGCTTTGAGTCGACCACTGTGACTGAAGGACCCCAGCGATATCGCACACTCAAGAATCTCTATAACAATACCGTGGTGCAGGACTTAACTGAATCTTTCAGTGAGCTATGCCTTCTTGCAGCGGAGGAACCTTCTTCTTGGTTAGAAGCTGAAAAGATTAGGTGCTAGAAAGAAGCAATGCAAGAGGAGCTCAATGCTATTGAGTCAAATGAAACATGACAGCTTGTCGAGCCTCTTGCAGGGGTTCGACCGATTGGATTGAAATGGATTTTCAAGATCAAGAAGAATGCACAAGGTGAAGTGGTGAAGCACAAAGCACGTTTGGTGGCCAAGGGGTACATACAACAGCAAGGTGTCGACTTCGAGGAGGTCTTTGCCCCGGTAGCCAGGATGGAAACAGTGCGAGTGTTGATAGCTCTAGCAGCGAGGCAGAGTTATGAAGTGCATCACATGGATGTCAAGTCCACATTCCTGAACGGGGAGCTTCACAAGGAAGTGTATGTCTGTCAACCACCTGGTTTTGGAGACAAGGACAATCCTCACAAAGTGTTTCGGCTTAACAAAGCTTTGTATGGGTTGAAACAGGCTCTGAGAGCATGGAATGCAAAACTGGACAGTAGTCTCATCTCCCTTGGTTTTGAGAAAAGTCCTTTAGAGCATGCCTTGTACATGAGAGGTACTAAGTCTGTGTGTTTACTTGCGCAACTATAGTGGATACTAGCATGCGCACTTGTGAGTGAATAAGAATTGTATAGCGCGCATCAAATATTTTTTTACACGTCAAATGCACGATAAAGTGGATGACAATAATTTTGTCGCAACGGCAAGGAAATGACTGATGGCACGTTTACCGAAAATCCACTTTGGGCAGAAAGAATAATGTGGAAATTATCTTACTTTCATCATCATGTACTGTCTTGTTGTTTTGTTGATAAAATTAATTGAAAGAAAAGAAGCTTGGTTGTTATTCTAAATATTCTGATTATATGATAGTTTTCTACAAAAGTATGAACAAATCATGATGTTTGCTCAACTTTTCTACATAAGCTATGTTTGCTACTCAAAAGTAAGTACTTTGTTATATATTGGCCATTGGATTGCCAAAGAAAAATCTTATGTTGTTTGTCTCCAGCTGCTCAATTCAACATGATATTGTGATTTCCCAACATAGACCATGAAGACAAACCCATTCATTTAACTGCACCTTTTGTCAACTTTAGTCATTACACCATTATGGCACTACCATCTAATAATAGGCTTTAACATTGTTACAACTAATACATCAAAAGTAATTTCTATTAATGTCCTATCTCAAAATTGTAGTAAATGAAATTGTGTATGTCAACATAGTCTTTAATTTTCTAGCTTATGAAGAAAAAAACTCTCCATGGAGGACGATCAAATCATCAACCAACTTCTTGGTGAGAACCTTGTCACAAGAAATTTTACAAAGTCTTCTCCACTTATCAAAACATTGGTAGATATATTGAGAATGATATTACTCGACACGGCATACGGGTGGCCCGCCAATACCGATGGCCCTTATGGACACCAGTGGGATCTCCATGTCAAATGGACGAAGATTCGAGAATGCTCATGGGTGGAGTTTGGCTCTTTGGTCAGGCAAACACCTCTACAATGTAGAATATCTAAAAGACCAATATTTAAAAGAGCCAAATCCAATCTACACAAAGGAGAATGCCCAAGAACACCACCAACATCACCATCTCGTCCAAAACACCATCATCCAACACATTCCACCATAGCTTTCATCCATTTTTCCATCTCTTCAAGATAATAATGGATCTATTATTGATCCGAGTACCAGAATGTTGTGAATCAATAAATATATTTTATTATTGTATTGTTGTCTTCATGTTTTTCTCCATTATTTCCTGTTATTGAGTACTATGATTATGTGTGAGTAGTCCCCACAGTGAAGAGTTATAGGTAGCCATGTAGTGGTGGAAAAGAAGGGGTTGGGATTTCACACATGCTTTTGTTTTAAACTTGATACTAGGGCTCAAAGGGCCCGATTTTCCCTAGGTTAGTGCAAGGCAAGGTAGCGGCAGTGTGTGGAAGAATGAATGATAGAGTCTCAGTGACAATTAAAGGGGCAGGTTTCTGCATGCGAATTGTGATTAAACTCAAGCCAAAACATACAACCATGGTCCAAAGAAGGCATATGACCTTAATAGGGCCTGTGATACGCTATGACACCGAGTGAGTGTGACAATAAATTCTCCTTCGTGTGTCAATTTGAGGGGTTGTATCAAAGGGTGTGTCTCCTACATGAGCATGAGGATATAAATGCAATGGCTTTAATATTTTCAGATTATATGTTTGTTGTCCCGTAACGTTTTCTACCATTGCAGGTGATCTGAAACCGTGGGCCCCATCTCCATCCATTGCATTACACACCGTCCTCTAATCTAGTCTTTCAATATTGTCTTTTTATGATGTAATTATTGTTGTTATTGTCATCTTTAATTGTTGTCCTTTAAATTACAAAAAAACAGATAAGTTGTTAGACGATAGGTAATTGTAGACCTTAGTGTCCTTTGGGTTCGATAACCATGGAATACTATGATGGAAAGTACGAGACGATCTTATGCACTTGCAGGCCATCATATACTCGCCCTGTTGGATCCTCATAGCGTAAATCGCTGATCTGGCTGCCAAGATGGAAAAAATCACTCTGAGTTGGATCATCGTCAGTGAAACCACCATCCCACCTCGGGATGTAAATTGAATTAGTTTTGTAATTTAGGAGGTTATCTTGACTTTACGAAAAGTTTCGGTGGTAAGTTTGGACTTATTCCTCAACAAAATATATGTGATTTCTAGTGTTGACATGTCTTCACTATGTACCTTTCACCATATGTTTTTATTGCAATATGTAAGAAAAACAATGGAATATACTATGGTATGAAACTAATTTTCATGATGAACCTAATTGTAAAATTTTCACACTATAAATTTAAACAGTTTTGTACATGTCAGTGGTCAAAGTCTTTTTAAAGTTTACTGCATGCTTTCTAAATCATTGTATATTTCCAAGGAAATGAATATTTTACTGTGTACAAAATGTTTAGATAAAACAAAGTCGATAACAGGTTGACCTAAAAGGTATCTCATGAAATGTTTTTTAATGAGTGCGGAGCTCTACCAATTCAATAAGAACGAAGAAGAAATCAGATACAAGGCCGAAACCAAAAACAATCCGCAACAACCATACAAGGGCGAAACCAAAAACAAACCGCAACGACTATATGAAATGATTTTGTTAAGCATGTACTGTTGTTGACATTCAGTAAGAACAAATCTCTAGACAACCGCACAATAAATTTCAGCGTTAAATTTGAGGAACCAACTGCAGAGCTGCAAGCCGTGACTTTCTGCTACATCGACAGCATGACTATGTAATCGAACAACATTCGTCTGCTGAAATAACAACTTGATTGACTAGATGGGCTAGCGAGGGAAATGCATCTAGAACAGAAGCTTTATTCTTCAGACAACATTGCCAGACCTTTCAGTGTCCACCTCATTGAGTGTGCTGGATGTTTGGTGACAAATAAATATTAAATCTTTCATATATCTCTGGCAGCTAATAATTCAGTTTCTCCAATAATGTTGATGTATCGTCCGTACCCTAGGTTTACATACTGCAGACATGCTGGCCGCGTCTTTCAGCCACATCGATTGCTTGTCGTTGTAATAAAACAACATTCATCTGCATCCTCTGCAGAAATTTGTTTGACATAAAGAGCTACGTATGAGCAATCATTGCGTGTACTGGACATTTGGAGAGAAGCGAGAATAAGCACCACTATTGTGCTCGCGAGCCAATACACAATGCAATAATATACATGCAAGGCTTAACATGGATAACTCAGGTTCTTTTGTTTGCAAAAGCAAGCTTTTCAAATATCATACTTACAAAGTCCTATCGCTTAGCATTTTAACAAATTGCAGTTTAATAAAGAGAGTAAAGTGCAATAATTAATGACAGTAGAGGTTCCATCCGTCGGAACTCTACCCATGCATCTTTTCAATTGGAGCTGCCTCCAATGACCATACCCACTGAGCTCGAAGACTCAAGGAAAATCCAACACCGGGCTAGGTGAGCCCTTCCACCAATTTCATACCACCCACAAAGTTGTTGAAATAGAACTAACTCAAGTTATGATTCCCATATACGCCTTTGACCAGAGGCACGGCTGCTTAAACTGTTTTAAACTCTACAAAGGTTGCACACTTTACCCACAAGAGATAGTCATACCCGTTGTCCCACATGATTCCGTAGTCATGTAGTTGGGTGACCGCCACAAGAAACCTTTCAAACTACCTTGCCCTTTCCGTCATCTCACCCATATGGGGTTGCGCCCATACGTTGCAGGATCGTTGTAACCCTAGCGTTGGGTGTAGATTTTTACTACCCACAATCACTGGCAACTCACCCATTCAAGCTGGATGTACCCAAGCTTGTGCGTTCCATTTCTCCACTGTGTGAGACATATTTAGGGTTCAATAATTTTACTAAGCCAAGTTGCACTTTGTAGACTTGTGGTTGTACTTGTTTAACACGGGAGGTCGTAACAAGATTAAGTCCTTAGGGTTATCTGGGCGGTTCATTCCACAAACCAACCATCCTCATGCTCCCCGAGCACCCACCGCCTCACCATCCACCCAGATAGAACTAGCAATTGGGGTTTTGAGGAGTAAACCAAATTATTTCAAACCTTTTAGTCAGTGGACCACCAATGACTACCCAAATCATTTTATGTTTTAAAAGATGATGATTGGGACATTTAATGCCCCAGTACTTAAGCAAGACTAGCATGCCGCTTAAGTACGACCAATAATTAGTATTACCATATAGTTACTAGGGTGACAAGGATAAATGGATTCAAATTATCAAGGATGGCATATTAATTAATAAATCATCAAATGGGTATTTAACTACCTTAAGCTTTAACATATATTTGATAAAGAATTAAAGCATGCAATTTTTGCTAATTTAAATGAATATAATTTGCACAAAATGTAGGCTCAACATGATCAAAGTATTGACTCGCCTTGGTTAAAGGCAAGGGGATCTTGGTACTGTTGGTCTTGATCAACTTGAGGATCTCCGGCGTCTTCAAATCCTAATCGGGCGACAATACCGGAAAAAGGCACAACGGCAAAGAGAGCAAATAAATACACAAGAATACACAAATGAACTTCAAATTAATCAAGTCCTATGCCATTAGCAAGATCTTGATTTAACAAATTTATAGAAATTTATTTCATAATTTTTGGAGTTATAACAGAGGAGAAATGAATTTACGAAGATTAACCTAAATTGAAAAGGAGAGAGAGAAACTCCGATGCACAGCACAGTGTGGACCGGGCTCATGCGCGCAGGGGGAGGCCGACTCACGGCACAGTGCACCGAGGGGCCCACTGGGTAGTGACAGCGAAGGGGCTATGGGTTACTGTGCATAGGGGCCCACGAGTTAGTGAGAGTGGGGGGTTTTAGGACACCATTAAGACTTAATGATTGCCATTAGGGCTTTAAGACATCATTAACTCCTTAATGATGGAGCACATGCTTGGTCCGAACAGGCCTCATGGCGGGCAGGGCTCAACGGCAAGTCTTGGCTACTCAAGCATGACTTGAGCACGGGAATGGGTAGCTGGCGAGGAGGCGGAGCTGGTGATGGGGTGGCGACGCCGGAAGGGTGGACGTTGCCGGCGGCGGGTGGTGAAAAGCGGCGGCGGCGACTCGGCTATGGTGGAGAAGGTGGTCCAGTGGTGGTTCGGGGCCGGGGAGGGTGAGCATGGGGTAGCTCTCATCGAGGCAAAGCCGTTGGGCTTGACGGGGAGGCTGGGGGAGGCTTGTAGGCGGTGTCGCATGGTGAAGAAGGCGGCAGCCGGAGGCGGGGAAGAATGGCGATTGCGGTGGCTACGACGGCTAATCTTCGAAGGGGTTTGAGAGGAAAGAATCTTGGGGGCGGGGGGGGGGGGGGCTCACGGTGATGGGGTTGGTGGCACTGGAAGATGGCCAGAGTGGCGAAATGGTGGTGGAGGTGGCGGCGGCCGAAAATGGAAACAAGGGTGGCTTTTGCTTGTGGGCTTACCGGAGCTCGGGGGCGGTGTGGGGGAGATGTGGGAGCACGGGAGAGGCTTTATAGGCCAAGGGAGGAGGCTTGGAGCCGTTCTTTGAGGTGGTGGCGCCAGTCCCGAGGCAAGCGTGGCAGGGCGGCTACACGCGAAGGGAACGGGGCGAGGGAGGCGCTGCGAGGACGTGTGGCAGATCGCTTGATCCGAGAGCTCCAGGGTGGCGGGCACTATGGCGGCGTCTGGCTGCAAGGCCAGCTGAGAAGACAGGCGAGGGGGAGCTTCGGCACAGAAGCGGCGGCGTTGTCCACGGAGGGAGGAGGCAACACGGTGCAAGCGGCAAAGGCCATCCACGGAGAGGAAGAGCGAAAGGGCTGGCGGTTGACCCGAGGAGAGAAGACGAGGAAGACAACCCGGCGGCTCGGCCAGAAAGAAAAAGGGGGGACTGGGGAAGAAAGAGCCGGGCACGGGTTGGGCCGGAGGAGAAAATAGGCCGGGTTGAAATGTGCTTGGCCCAGGAGGAGAAATGGGCTCAGCCCAAAAGAGAAGGGTGGCCCAACTCAATATGGATCAGGGATTCAAAAGAGATGAGAAACTCCACACTGCGAAATTTAAATTTCAAATGTTACAGATATTACATTTGAAACACACACCGAAAAAGAAAGGAAGTTTTCAGAATTAGCTTGGTAATTTGAATTACAACGAAGAACGAAAATCAGAACAGCAATTACTATGCGCCGTTCGAAAACGGGTGTTACAAATCCTACCCACCTTAAACGGAATCTCGACCCCGAGATTCGAGCTGCTCCAAGAACAGGGACAGGTAGTCTTGCTTCAGTTGATCTTCGCGTTCCCATGTGGCTTCTTTGGCTGAGTGGTGACTCCACTGGACTTTGCAAAGGCAGAAGACTTGGCGTCTTGTTCGCTTCTCGATGACGTCGAGGATCTTGATCGGATGTTCTGGGTAAGTCAGGTCCTGCTGAAGGGCGATGGCTTCAACGCGCTGCTCTTCGGTACTCGGAGACACTTCTTGAGCTGGAGACATGAAACACGCTAGAACTTCGACAAATTTTCCTAGCTCTAGTGGTAGGCTACTTCTCCACGCTTAGTGGTAATCGTAAATAGTCCTATGTATCTTGGGGCAAGCTTGCCTTTCACTTTAAATCATGAGTTCCACGAAGTGGTGATACCTTAAGGTATACAGCATCTCCAACTTCAAAAGTTAACTTTTTTCAACGGTTGTTGGCATAACTCTTTTGTCTTGACTGAGCTGCTTGGAGGCTATCTCTGATTAGTCGAACTTTCTCTTCAGCTTGCTTGAGAGTATCCGGTCCAAATATATATCCTTCACCTGATTTTGACCAATGTAGAGGGGTTCTGCATTTTCTCCCATAAAGTGCTTCAAATGGGGACATTCTCAGACTTGACTGATAATTGTTATTGTATGCAAACTCGGCATATGGTAGACACTTTTCCCGGTCTATAGTAAATTCCAAGGCACAAGCTCAAGCATGTCTTCTAGAATCGATTTGTCCTTTCTGCCTAACCATCGGTCTCATGATATCTTGTCTTTGAAATCAAGGTGTGTTCCAAGGGCATCATGCAAACTAGCCCAAAAATGCGAGGTGAATTGAGATCCTCGATCTGAGACTGTCCTTTTGGGTACTCCGTGTAAACACACAATACGAGCCATGTATAGCTCGGCTAACTTGTCTCCCTTGTAGGTTGTCTTTATTGGGATGAAATGGGCTACTTTGGTCAGTCTATCAACTATAATCCATACTGAGTCACATCTGGACGTGGTTCGGGGTAGACCGGTAATGAAATCCATTCCAATTTCTTCCCATTTCCACTAAGGGATTTGCAGGGGTTGAAGCAATGCTGCTGGCTTCTGATGTTCGGCTTTGATTCGCTGACATACATCACAATAGGCTACATACTCGGCGATATCTCTTTTCATGTGTGGCCACCAATACAAAATCTTCATGTCTTGATACATCTTGGTGCTACCTGGGTGCAGAGTATACGCTGAGCTGTGGGCTTCTTTCAGAATCAAATCCTTGAGTTCCTTCTAGTAGGGAACAAAGAGACGTTTCCCATACCATAGGATTCCTTGCTGATCTTCGATCATCTTAGGGTCTTTTCCTTTTGCCATGAGATGCTTGAATCTTTGGACTCCAGGATGTCCTTTTCGAGCGGTCTTGATCTGCTCTTCTAAAGTTGGATGTGCTTCCATGGCATCTATGTTACCTTGCTCTATCAAACAAAGGTTGAGGGCTTCGAATTCCTTATAGAGCTCAGGTTGGTGCTCTTGAATCATAACATTATTGCAGTATGACTTGCGGCTTAATGCATCGGCGACTACATTAGCCTTTCCGGGATGATAATGAACATCCAAGTTGTAATTCTTTATTAACTCTAACCATCTTCTTTGCCAGAGGTTGAGATCGGATTGGGTGAAGATGTACTTGAGACTCTTGTGGTCCGTGTAGATATTACAATGATTTCCAATCAAATAATGCCGCCAAATTTTGAGGGCGTGCACTACTGGTGCTAACTCCAAGTTATGAGTTGGATAATTGTCTTCAAGAGGACGGAGTTGTCTAGATGCATAGGCTACAACCTTTCCTCCTTGCATAAGCACGCAACCAAGACCTTGGCACAATGCATCACAGTAGACTTCAAAGTCTTGATGAATGTCTGGCAGGATCAATACTGGTGCAGAAGTTAATTTCTTCTTCAATTCCTAGAAACTTTTCTCACAGGCCTCTGTCCATTCATACTTTTTCTCTTTCTTGAGCAGATGGGTCGTCGGTTTGGAAAGCTTCGAAAATCCTTCTATGAAGCGCCTGTAGTATCCGCTAAACCGAGAAAACTACAAACTTCATTCTTCGATGCAGTTGTTTTCAATCCATCACGCTTCTACCTTGGCCGGATCAATCGCTATTCCTCCTCTGGATACAATATGTCCGAGGAAACTGATTTCTTGAAGCGAAATTCACATTTACTATACTTGGCATAGAGCTCATGCTTTTAAGCTTTTCCAGACCAATTGCGTGTGTTCCAGATGCTCTTCATTGGTCTTGAATAGATCAAGATGTCGCCTATGAACATGACTACAAACTTGTCTAGGCATTCCATAAATACCTTGTTCATCAGATTTATGAAGTACGCTGGTGCATTGGTCAAGCCAAACGACATGACTGTGAACTCAAACAAGCCATACCGGGTGGTAAAAGCTGTCTTGGGAATGTCCTTATTCCTGATCTTGAGTTGGTGGTATCCTGACCGTAGGTCTATCTTAGAGAAAACTGAAGCTCCTGTCAACCGATCGAACAGTCATCAATGCGAGGCAAGGGATACTTGTTCTTGATGGTCACTTGCTGAGTGCTCAGAATCCACACACAATTTGGCGGAACCATCTTTCTTCTTCACAAAGAGAATCGCGAACCCTAGGGAGAATAACTAGGTCTAATGAATCCTTTTCCTTGCAAGTCTTCAAGTTGTGTCTTCAACTCTTCAAGTTCGTCAGCGGTCATCCTGTATGGTCTCTTAGCAATTGCGGCTGTCTCTGGCTTCAAATTGATTACAAACTCGATATCTCTGTCAGGGGGCATGCCTGGCAATTCTTCTAGAAAGACCTCGGGGTAAGCTTGGACTACCGGCGTTGTCTCTAGGGACAACTCTCCAAGGTGGTGGATTGTTCGTACCAAAGGAAAGGAACGATCCACACTAATCCTTATTGTGGATCTTTGGCAAGTACCACTTTCCTGTTGGTGGAATCTATTAGTCCATGATAAGCGGCCAACCAATCCATTCCTAGGATGATATCCAACGTTTGAGATTCTAGCACAAGAAGGGTGGCTAGGAATCCAGAGTCTTCCAAAGCAATTTCTACTCTAGGACTAACTTAGGTAGCATATAGGGGTCCCCCGGGTGTGCTAAGTACCACGGGTTTCTTTAACTTATAGGTCGGCAACTTAAGACTTTCAACAAACTTTCCTGAAACAAAAGAGTGCGAAGCTCCAGAATCAAACAAAACTTGGGTGGGTACTGAATTAACAGAGAACGTACCCATTAGCACTCCTGCGGCATCTTATGCCTCCTCAGCGGTGACATGGTTCACATGGCCATGACTTTGTGTCGGGGTAGACCTTGAAGCTTGAGAAGTCTGATGGCTCTTGCTTGGAGTTGAGGTTTGACCTTTAATTTGAGCGGCTCCTGGGTTGTTCTTTGGAGCAGGGTTGCGGCGATGAGGGCACTAATTAGCAAAGTGTCCTTTTTCTCCACAGACAAAGCAATGGAGATGTGCTGCTGGGTTGACTGTGGCAGGTTCTCCGGTGGGGCGGAGAGTGCGAAAACCACTTCCTTGGGGTCTTAGAGTTGGAGCTGGACTTTTCTGAGGTGCGGCGGCAGAAGATCTGAAGGAGGAACTGCCCTAGAAGGTTGACTTCTAGGGGAAGTTACCTTGTGGCCTCTGGAAAGACATCTTCCGTTTGCGACTAGCTTCTGCTGTCTTCTTCTCGTTCTCTAGCACTAAGGCTTTGTTGACCAATTGATGGAAGCTAGAAAGTCATGGAGAATTAGCTGAACTCGCATGTCTTCACGCATGCCTTCCACTTAAACGATCTATCTTCTCCTCTTCATCGGCTCGCCATTGGGGGCGAGGCGGGCAAGTTGGTTAAACTTGGTCAAATACTCATTGACTATCATGTGACCTTGCTTAAGAGCTCAACTCGTTCTTCTTCAACCTCATGGTACCGGCTGGCACAAAATTGGTTCTAAAGGCGGTTTTTAATTTCGTCCAAGGAATTGGCTGCCAAGCTGGTTCGTCTTCATTAAGCTGTGTTTTGGCAACTTCTTCTATAACGGCTTCGGCAGCGGGAGCGGCTGGCTCTCCAGTCGTAGATGCCACTACTTCTGGTTCTGCTGCTTCTTCTTCTTCGACTCTGGATTTCCATTACCTCTGGTAGCAAGGTAATTTTCCCACCATGCAAAGAAATGCACCTTTTAGCTAGTGGGTAGCAAAGTCCACCTTATCTTCGCTTGAGCAACCAAGCAGTCGAAGCTTCTTTTCGTGTCCCCGAGCCACTTCGACTTCAAGAGGTTCATTAGTCAGAGTAAATGTGAGGGGTCTTGTTCTTAGGAAGTCAGTGAGTTTGGAGTTGCGGCCGGTAGGTCCTGTCTGGTGATTGTTGAGAAAGACTTGGAGAATCTGAGTTTGCTGAAGCATCACTTGTGCCATTGTCGGGTGAGCTGGTAGTGGGGGAGGTAGATCTTGTCCTTGTCCATGACCACGGCCACGACCACGGCGAAGTTGCATATGCTCATGAACTAGGGCGGCACTCTTCTTGGCGGCATCCTGAAGAAAGGCTGAGGCTTAGAACTAGAGAGAACCAGGGAGGGGCATATGAGGGTTCACTAGCCCTCTAAGGCACACACATAAGAACTTAAACCAAGCAGGAAGATCAAATAAATACAATACAAAGCCTAGAATGGCTGCATTATATTAAGGGGTTAGGTGTTACATGACTCTCGAACAAAGCTTATATGCTAAGCAAAGTCATGACACAGATACACAAACTTCGTCTACAAAAGAAAGAGCAAAAGTGCTTGCAACCCAAAGACTACCTAGCAAGCAATCGCTAGCTAACTTAGACTATCCTGACTACTCCATCGGGGAGCGGGAGCTGGAGTGGCTCTAGCTGAAGCTTGGCGAACGGAACGACTTCGACGGACGCTCGATTTAACGAGAGCAAAGTGAACGGCCGGGTCAGGCTGCGTCCACTACCGACACCGAAGATCGTCGAAGGGCGGCGGACTAGGGTGTCACACGCTCTTGTGCGCCGTCATCCTGGTGCGAGCTCCTCGGGGGCGAAGAGGTCGGTCACGCGTCCTGTCGCTGGAGGGGAAGGCCGGAGGGGGAACTGGAACTGGAGCTGAAGTAGCGCTCGCAAGGGTGGTGGTGAGACGTGCCACTTCTGCAAGTGCGGCGTCCCTCTCTGCAGTGACGGTGTCTCTCTCCCATAGGGCAGCATAGTGGGCTTCATCACTCCTGATCATGTTGGCGCGGAGGGTGTCGGAGTGGGCGTCGCCGCCGGTGAGAAGCGCCCGGCCGCCGGACCTCGTCGGTGTAGGATTGGATGTTGAGGATCATCGCTGGGTTAGCCGCACCGTGGGTCAGCGAGGGTCGTTGTCTCTGGCGTCAAAGGCCTCCGGGAAGCGCTCTCCATCTGGGAGGTACAAGAAGAAGCAGAACGGTGACTCATGCAGAGGTCCTCGTGTATCCAACACAAGCGGTGATGGCGACACGGTCTTCGTCTGGATGGCGTCGAGGCTGCTGCGGTGAGGTGCCTCGACATGGAAGGTGTGGATCACGAACTCGCCAGTCCTAGCATAGAGAAAACCTCCATGTCCCAAGACTCATGAGCCATGATCTTCGTCATCCGGCCTCTGAAGAGTGGAGGGCAGGGGAAACCAAGATACTACATCAGCTGGCGAAGGAGGAGTTCGACGAAACCGCCGTCACGATCCCCATGAGAACAATGGTCCCACGGGCCTGCAGCTGGAGAAGAAGCCATCTACAAATTTTGAAATAGGAGAAGAGATTAGTAACACTTAATGAAAATAGAGATAAGTAAGGAACTAGGAATGATGAGTAGAAGAAATAAATACTCTATATTTTGACAAATTTTTTCTTAAGTTTTAGAAATAAGATCCAAGTCCTTAAGGCAATTGACCAATCTAACTAGGGGTCCTATAGTCGATGCTCGATACCTCTGTTGGACACGGATTCCGAGAATCTAAATCCTCTATGAAAACACTGCTATTCCTCGATCATAGCACTCACAAGCACATTGTCAATCAACCATACAAGTCGTGAACAAACACAAATATAATACAACACAGAGTAACATAGACCTCATGGGGTCGAGTTTTACAAAAGGGGCTGCGCAAGGCCAACTTGATTACATTACATGAAGATAATGAAATCTACAGTGGAAGCAAAAGGTGAGGTAGGGCTCATCTCACATGTAAGGATCGGGTGACTCAGGTACGAATATTAACCAAGAGCTGGATAATATCGGTTGTACACGAGTACCAATGAGTCTACTTAGACTGGGCGAGACCTAACTACAGAATCGAACTACTCCTCAACATAGCCTTGTCCATCATCTTCTGGGCCTTCATAGAAAGCGAGTCTCCTTCGTCTTCGTTATCTCAAGGGTTTGGGGAGAAGCGAGAATGAGCATTACTACCGTGCTCGCGAGCCAACACACAATGCAATAATATACATGCAAGGCTTAACAAGGATGGCTCAGGTTCTTTTGTTTGCGAAAGCAAGCTTTTCAAATATCACACTTACAAAGTCCTATCATTTAGCATTTTAACAAATTGCAGTTTAATAAAGAGAGTAAAGTGCAATAATTAATAACAGTAGAGGTTCCATCCGTCAGAACTCTACCCATGCATCTTTTCAATTGGAGCTGCCTCCAATGACTACAACCACTGAGCTCAAAGACTCAGGGAAAATCCAACACAGGGCTAGGTGAGCCCTTCCACCATTTTCATACCACCCACAAAGTTGTTGAAATAGAACTAACTCAAGTTATGATTCCCATGTCTGCCTTTGACCGTAGGCACGACTATTTAAATAGTTTTAGACTCTGCAGAGGTTGCACACTTTACCCACAAGAGATAGTCATACCCGTTACCCCACATGATTCCGTAGTCATGTAGTTGGGCGACCGTCACAGTAACCTTTCAAACTACCATGCCCTTTCCATCATCTCACCCATATGGGGTTGTGCCCATACGTTGCACGGGATCATTGTAACCCTAGCGTTGGGTGTAGATTTGGACTACCCACAATCACTGGCAACTCACCCATTCAAGCTGGATGTACCCAAGCTTGTGCGTTCCATTTCTCCACCGTGTGAGATACATTCAGGGTTCAATAATTTTACTAAGCCAAGTTGCACTTTGCAGACTTGTGGTTGTACTTGTTTAACACGGAGGTCATGACAAGATTAAGTCCTTAGGGTTATCTAGGTGGTTCATTCCACAAACCAACCATCCTCGTGCTCCCGAGCACCCACCGCCTCACCATCCGCCCGTAGATAGAACTAGCAATTAGGGTTTTGAGGAGTAAACCAAATTATTTCAAACCTTTTAGTCAATGGACCACCAATGACTACCCAAATCATTTTATGTTTTAAGATGATGATTGGGACATTTAATGCCCCTAATTTAAGCAAGACTAGCATGTCGCTATACAACCTATAACTAGTATTACCATATAGTTACTAGGGTGACAAGGATAAATGGATTCAAATTATCAAGGATGGCATATTAATTAATAAATCATCAAATGTGTATTTAACTACCTTAAGCTTTAACATATATTTGATAAAGAATTAAAGCATGCAATTTTTGCTAATTTAAATGAATATAATTTACATAAAATGTAGGCTCAACATGATCGAAGTATTGACTCGCCTTGGTTAAAGGCAAGGAGATCTTGATACTCTTGGTCTTGATCAACTTGAGGATCTCCAGCGTCTTCAAATCCTAATCGGGTGACAATATCGGAAAAAGGCACAAGGCAAATAGAGCAAATAAATACACAAGAATACACTAATGAACTTCAACTTAATCAAGTCCTATGCCATTAGCAAGATCTTGATTTAACAAATTTATAGAAATTTATTTCATAATTTTTGGAGTTATAACAGAGGAGAAATGAATTTACGAAGATTAAACTGAATTGAAAAAGAGAGAGAGAAACTCCGGTGCACAGCACAGTGTGGACCGGGCTCATGCGCGTAGGGGAGGCCGGCTCACAACACAGTTCATCGAGGGTCCCACCGGTAGTGATAAAAGGGGTCAGGGGTTATCAGGCACGTGAGCCCACGAGTCAGTGAGAGTGGGGGGGTTTTAGGACACCATTAAGACTTAATGATTGCCATTAGGGCTTTAAGACATCATTAACGCCTTAATGCTGGAGCACAGTGCCGGTCCGAACAAGTGCTCACGGTGGTCGCACACATGCACGCTGCTGCCTCGTCGATCTGCCAAGCTAAAGTAAGGCGGCACGACTTGAGCACGGAATGGGTAGTCAGCAGGAGGCGAGTCGGTGACGGGTGGCGTAGGGTCACGGGTAGGCTACGATAGCTACAAACAAAAATTTCTACCACGCGAACCAGATGCCAAGCAAGTAGATGATCACAGATCGTTACCAACAGACGCACGCAGAGAAATGGGAAGAAGGGTTGGAGCGACCGTCCAACGAAGAGCACGCCGATGAAGCGGTCGTAGTCGATCGTCCAACGCCCTCACGAGCCGATCGTCTCCTCCAAAGAACGCTTATGTTCCTTGTGAAGATCGTGGATCGCCCTCAAGCGCAACAATCGTAGTAGCACCTCTACGGTATCCACACGCCCAGGAAGGAACAACCAAACGCCGGTGTGCGGCACACTAAGTCGCACGTGGAGCTCTCAAGGAGATGGCGGCTAGGGTTTCGGTGGTGTTTCACGATCCCTCCCAACAGCCTCATGCACCTCCTTATATAGTGCTCGTGGACGGATCCTATCCAAACACGCTATTTAATCAGATTCGCATTTTGGTTTGTTCCAACCTGCTAAGTGTGTGACCTCAGAGGTTCATGTGTAGTTCGGTTGTGAGTCGAAACCGCTTTCCCACAAGTCGAAGCGGCTCCTAGCAGAGCATATCGATTCCTAATACACACAAATTATATCTGACGAACCTTAATGCAATATGATCTACGACCAGGTCTTCATCACTTACGACTGTGTCCTATCTCAGATACGACTAGTTCAGATGTGGTCACGACTCAGTTCAGAACTCCTTACGACTGTGTTACGACCACTGCGGATTACGCTCGACTAGTCTACGACTAGCTCAGATTTGCATATGACCACCAGAATCGCTCGACTGAGCGACCTACTCGTGTATACTCCCTTTGCCTCACGATGTCTGGTTGAACTCCAGGTGAGATGTTGTGTCATCCATGGACTGTTCAATACTTTCTCGATCGAGTATCAGATAACCTTATGTGGTCGAACACTTCGACACTAGTGGCATGGCCATGCACTTTCTTTATCCGATCACAACGAGGGGCCCAGACATCTCTCTGTTATGTTAGGAGGGCAAATCCCATATCCCACCACCACATTCCTCTCCATGTTTCAGAGCATACCCGAAAGCTTCCTTTATAACTACCCAGTTACGGTGTAGCGTTTGGCAACCCCTAAGAGTGCTCTTACACATGTAGGAAACCATGCTGATCTCAGGTCTAAGGATTATACATCATCATTGCTTGAGACCAACTAATGACACATAGATTCATAACAATCTCAATAGTGCCTCAAGGTGGGTCTTATCCAACATCATGTTCTCTAACATGTGTCCATATCATTGGTTTGATATCTCTATATCTATGACTCGTGAAACATAGTCATCAACCAATACATATGCTAGTCTATTCATATGTGTCCTCATATGTTTACGCACCGAGGATCGATAAGAATAATTATCGCAGAATATAGAGTTTCACAACCAAGTCACATACTTGATAATAAATATTAACAATATTATTCTAGGAACAAGATAACACATTATCCAATGTCATGAACATAATGAAATATAATCATCTCTATGATTGCCTCTAGGGCATATTTCCAACATCGACATCACAGCACGGTTCGAATCGTCATCACGCATTTGCTTCCAACCGCCTATGTTTGTTGGTCTGTGATAACAGATATTATCACGAGACGGTACAAAACCGCTCAGGATACGAAATATCACAGACGGTTTTATTAAAAACCGCTCGCGAAGTCAAGTATCACGAGATGGTTTCAATCGACAACCGCTCAGGATTCGAGAATATCACGACGGTTCTAAATAAAAATCGCTCGTGATAGGAGAATATCACGAGCATTCTAAATAAAAACCGCTCAGTGATTTGTGACTATCACAGACGGCTTTATATAGAACCGCTCGTGATATTCTCCTATCACGCACGGTTTGCGCCGAAACCGCTCAGGATATTTGCCTTCACGCACGGCTTTTAACAAAAACCGCTCTGTGATAGCTCATACCCCCGCCTACAATTTGTCAAGCTCGGCTAGCCTCAGAATTGCTAGCCATGCCCTCTGAAAACAAGCATTCACGTAAATGATTCAAGCAATCACAAAACAACATTTCACAATAACAGATTCAGCGACCATGGCAACTCAAAGTGATCATTACTCAAAATAAATTACAAAAGATCGATTTGTTCAAGTATTGTCGCTATAGTTACAACTAGATTACAATTGTTTGCGCTTGAGAGGTTTTAGTGGGGTGATGCTCGGGTTGGCGACGGAGTGAAACTCTCCGTTGTCGCTAATGATTTTGAGTTGATAAAGGCGCAGAGCTTCCTCGAATGTCCTTGATCTCTTCCGCAACGAGTGAATCACATTGTAAATCCAAGACCTGCCGCTACCAATTAAGAGTAAAGTGGTAAGCTATATATATTTAAATTTATAATTAGGAAATAATTATTTCGAGATTGACAAACCTCGTGATCCTTCTTCTTAGTCAGAAGGATTAGCCGATATGATAGCGCACGAGATTGCACATAACTCATCATCTTTTGCTAGCGGCATCGCAAAAATAGAATTACATATATAGGTATAGTCGGCCGAGACGCTGTTATTATGAAGTATGATATAGTATTATTGTGTTGTAGCACGATCGAAAATCCATCCTGTGTGTTAGTTACGCTTTTTCCATCGTATATTCCTTTGTTGGCAACATAATTGATGAACGACCTACATGATTCAAAAAGTTATCCTCGCCATTTCAAACTAATGAAGACTACAATAGAGTTATGTAAGGAGGAAATGAGCATACCTCTCGAGTATTCCTCTTAGAGTGTCAAGTCGTGCTTGTTGCGTTTAGGGAATCAAGGTATATCACATGGTTCCTCTTGGGTATAATAACTAAAAGGATCCAATGGTACCTACTCATGTATGTCGCTATAGTCATTAAACCTAAGTTCGTGGTTACAGATAATGTACAAATGAAATTTGTATAGCAAGTAGTGACACTTACCCCGGTTGTAGGGCACCACTATGTACTTCATGTTCCTCTCAGAGAAGCAATGACCTCGTTATGTATTTCTCGGCTAAGGACGAGTCTTGTAGGATGGTTTGCAACGATACCACGTGTGGGTCGAGGAAACCCACCTGTTCTTTCCATTCCCGACATTTTGCAAGATGTATCTATACATAAGCAATGAGTTGTGATATTTATCGGTATTAGATGAATGTAGAACTTGATTGTACGCGACTTACAAAGTCCAACATCGTGAGAAGCGAGACGTCGAGGCCAACGAGGTTGAATAGTTCAAATAAATCATTGAAGCCCACGACGAAGCACCTCGTCCCGCTGAAGAAATGCTTGTCCTCGATTCGACGGTGATTCCAAAGATCGGACCCTTCTTTTGGGTCTTGTCCAAGTACCGTGCATGCAAAGCTCGACAAGCATGTCCAGCGTGCATTAATATCGCCGAACACAACGGTTTTCCGATGATGGATTTCCGGTATCGCGGACTTCCGGTATCGCGGACTTCCTGGACTTCTCGGACTTCCGGACTTGGGAGGTGCCTTAACGTCGTTGATTTCGATTTGGCCTTAGCGATTGGCACCGTTTTTTGTGAGACGACTCGAACCGACACGCCGGCACGCTTTTGTCGTTCCTTCGCGCCTTCTCCACGGAATCAAGAGGTGGCCTTTGAGGCTAAACATGAGGTGGAGTCATCGAGGGTCCGTTGGAGAGGAATGGTCGTGTCCAGATCGCGGCACCGCCGGGTTCGTGGCGATGTTCTTCTTGGGCCATCGGATAAAAGAGAGGACGGCATCCCTAGTGTTGTGATCTCTTCGTTCGGCAAATGTCCAGCGGATGGCTCGAAATTGACATGTACCATATCCACTCGACCTTGGCGTAACTGCACCACCGGGCACCGTGGTCAGACCGCCTCTTCCTCGTATGGATACACCATCCCTGCGCAACCTCAATACAAAGGACCCATCCATCCTCACTTGGAGCTTACAGGCGCTGGCTCCTACAAAACGACACGCAATTAGCTAAGGCGCCGTTAGGGTCTATCTTTGGTGCATTCCATAGATGTACATTACCTTGATGTCGCTTATCGAATCGGACGTCGCCATGTTCACAATTATGCGCGACGCGACGCCATCTCCGACATCGAGGAGGACCGCTTCCAAATTAGCGGGCGGCTTATGCATCACCGCTCATGAGTATATCCATTTGACTCGCAATGCCGCCATCTCTACTTGAAATTGGTTAGTAATCATCTGCACCAACCGGTTGTCGTGCTCGCCTTGGATCTCTTCCTAGTCCTATACGTAGTAGTCGTCCCGCTAATCCATGAATCCAAGGTACGTTAACCCCAAGGCCTCGCGTGCGACCCGGTGCTCCTTGTTTCCCAAGGTCGAGATAGTATATCCTTCTCCTATGCTCTCGCACGGAAGGAGCCTTGGGAAGCTTGGGCAGTCAAGTCACGCTGCAAGAGGTCATCACGTTATTATAGACACTATGAAGTTATGGACTTATTAACAACTTAGTAGTTCGATATACTTACCACACGTTGGGACACTTCCTGGTCTGCCGGGTTTGTGAAGGAGATGCTGCCCGAAGACGAGACTTGTGCCCTCGCTTTTAACCAGCTTAGGGAACGCGGGTCTGTGACATCAGGAAACGGGTTCTCCTTCTCTCCGCCCATTCTCAGATTTACCCCAAGATACCCAGCGCAAAGCCGAGTCTGTGTGGGTGAGTGTTTCTTATCCGAGAGCTTTGTGCGCCGCACTTTGCTCCTTAAATTCGGCCGATGTTTTCATAGCCACAAAGGTGTCCCATGCTTCCCGCGTCAAGAATCTATACTGCGCGAAGGGCGTCTGACCCGTGTTCACGTACTTCGTGACAAGAATGCTCTTGAAGGTCCTCCACGATTTACCCATCGTGAGCATCGCCGTCCGTCGCACGCGTGCCACATGTGCTTCTGGAATAGTGAACTTCTCTGAAAGTTCTTTCCACAGCGCGCCTTTCGCTTCTTTCGTCAGGTCCTTCCACCTTGGTGTGGTGATGAGGACCCGTTCCCTTCCAAGTATCCCGCAGATGGTCCGGAATCTCGCCACGATCTCTTGGGACTCGAGGGACCCCAAAGTCATCGACCGTGATGACCACCGCCCGTAGGCATTTTCGATTGTCCTCTGCCATCTCGCCTGTCATTATCATCGACGGTGACGGCGGCTTCGGTCCGCCTCTTCCATCTCGCTGGGTCGGTGTTGGCGGCCTCGTCGGCGCCTCTTCCATCTCAAGGGGTCGGTGTTGGCGGCCTCGCCGCCCTTCTTCCATCTCAAGCGCGCCGGTGACGGTGGCGAAGACGTGCCTCGCCATCTCGCTTACTTGCTCTCGTGAAGAAGTACAGAGGTTGACTATAGAGATCAAGATGGCAAATGAAGAGTTGAATGAGCTCATACGACTACTAACATTCCTAACACTCCTTAATCCACGAGCTTCTATTCTAACACTCCTAACACTCCTTAATCCACCAAATTCTCTTGTGATCTTTGTATAGATAGAAACTAGTGATACAAATCTTTGCCCGAGCCTACTTCTCTAAGGAAATGCGATTGATGATATTATGTGCTCTCGTATGGAGAGTAGCTAAAGAACAAGTCTTTGCCATCTCAATCCTATTGTCTATACTCTTCATGAAATGAATATGATAATATAAATTCAAACTATGAGCTCTAAACAATACTTTGCTTAACTCACAAATGATCTCAATCATAATCTAAAACAGATTAAACTTCCAACAAATAGAGGTTGACTACAGAGATCAAGATGGCAAATGAAAAGTTGAATGAGCTCATACATACTACTAGAAGAATCACAAACTAGTCAATACAACTGATCAATTTGCAATAGAACTATGAGTCTGAACCAAAGTAACCAATTAACAAAGACAACATATTGACAAGAGTAAGTAATACAATAGAGCTCAAGTATGAACTAACTATCACATTCAATCTCAAGATAAGACAGTAGTTCATCACAGAGCATGTCAACAAAGCCCATTGATCAATTTGCAATATCTTCAAGATTAGACTCAAAAATCGTAACTAATACGTATCAAGGTATCAACTAGCATATATAATATATATATATATATATATATATATATGCAAAGATCAACCGAATCGCCACAGAGGAGCAATACTCACGAGAGGATGCGGAAAAGAACTCACGATGCATAGACACTATTCCAACATATTAATTGATGATATTATGTGCTCTCGTAAGGAGAGTAGCTAAAGAACAAGTCTTTGCCATCTCAATCCTATTGTCTATACTCTTCATGAAATGAATATGATAATATAAATTCAAACTATGAGCTCTAAACAATACTTAATCACAAATGATCTCAATCTGTTATCTAAAACAGATTAAACTTCCAACAAACAGAGGTTGACTACAGAGATCAAGATGGCAAATGAAAAGTTGAATGAGCTCATACATACTACTAGAAGAATCACAAACTAGTCAATACAACGATCAATTTGCAATAGAACTATGAGCTCAACCGAAGTAACCAATTAACAAGACAACATATTGACAAGAGTAAGTAATACAATAGAGCTCAAGTATGAACTAACTATCACATTCAATCTCAAGATAAGACGGAGTTCATCACGAGCATGTCAACAAAGCCCACGATTACATTTGTAACTAGCATATAATATATATATATATATATATATATATATATATATGCAAAGATCAACCAAATCGCCACAGAGGAGCAATACTATAGAGAGGATGCCGACAAGAACTGGGGAGGCCAAGGCAAAGGAGGAGGCCGAGGCGGGAGGAGGGAGCCGGGGAGGAGGTCGACACGGGAGGAGGACGGCAAGGAGAAGGCCGATGCAGAGGGAGGAGGCCGACACGGGAGGAGGACAAGGCGCCGAGGTCGGAGGCGCCAATGTCGGGGCGGCGGCGACCGAGGTCGGGCGGCGACGCCGGGCTTACGGCTCGAGGTGAACGGGGCGCCGAGGTCGGGGCGGCGCGCAGAGGTCGGGGCACCAATGTTTGGCGGCGCCGAGGTCGAAGTCGGCAGTGAAGGCGGCCCTAAACCCTAGAGGAGGCGAACGAGCGCGAGAGCGTAGGGCGCGGAGAGGAAGTGAGAAGTGAGAGGAAACCCTAGCGCTTCGCCTTATATAGTATATCACATGACGGTCAAATGAGAACCGTCAGGATATTAATATCACGCACGGTTCTCATTTCAACCGCTCAGTGATATTATTTCCGCACGTTGTATAATAAAACCGCTCGTGATAGCCTACAACCCGAGGCCAATTTATGATATCCTCGACAAAACATACTGAACTCCGTGAGACATAAATATCCCGAGAAAACATAGTGAACTCCGCCGAGACAAGTATGATGACAATTATGACAAGTCCATATGAATTCTAACCCGTGACAAGTATGATGACAAGTTCATAACACATTTGACTTCAAAATTTCATATCTAATTCAACTCAACTCCAAATCAAGTGAAACCAATTTTGATACTCCACATTACAATGTACGCCCACACATTGACATTAATATCAAATATGACAAGTCCATAACAAGTTCATAACACATTTGACTTCAAAATTTCATATCTAATTCAACTCAACTCGAAATCAAGTATGATGACAATTTTGATACTCCACATTACAATGTACGCCCACATTGACATCAATATCAAATATGACAAGTCCATAACACATCAACACATGACAATTTCACGCTGACATCAAAATATATGAGAGATTACAAGTCCATAACACATGATGTTATGGAATAAATTAATTACATTGGAGTAAATTCTTAATTAAGATATAGGCCTTCATGATGATCGACGCAAGATATAGCTAGCTTCCTCACCGGGTTCTTCCTCGAGCCTAATGCCATTTCCAAAGGAGGCAACTCGTCAAATTGATTGTATTCTTCCTCGCCCACTACATTCTCAACTCCGACAATCCTCCTTTTTCCATGAAGAACTACGTGGCGCTTCTTATTTGCCGGGTCGGTTACATAGAAGACTTGAACAACTTGGTTAGCCAAGACGAATGGTTCGCCTTTATATCCGACACGCTCGAGGTCCACGGTAGTGACACCGCATTTGTCGACCTTCACTGCAGGCGAGATGGACCCAACGGCACCAAATAGGGGATCTTGAAAAGCACGAGTCGAGCTCCCATATCTCGCCTATTTGCCCATAGTAGGAGCTCCTCATCCCATCGAGATCGAATGCATCTATGCGACACCGCTATTCCGATCAGGCTCTTCCTATCCCGAGTGCCAGATAAAATGTGTACCCATTGATGTCGATCCTTGCCATGTGACAATTGTAAATTGTGGCCTCGTACAACCATAGCAACAGATCATCACTTGATGACCTCCCAAAGATTCGCACCTTTAACCATTCGCTGAACCGACGGTTGTGTTTCTCGTGATCCAAACCTCCGACCGGCGGATTCACATGGCGCACCATGTCTTTGTGCTCGCCGATATACGGGACACTTGGGTCATGTGTTGCAAGACCATGAAATGGGCTTGAGCGTATGTATCCAGATCGGGAGTTATTGATTTCTTCCGATGGTCCCGATACCATCCCCTCCCCTCATGGCGAGATAGAGGCACACCTATCGGTTCCACTCGAGCCATGTAGTCGACGCAGAACTCAATGACCTCTTCGGTTGCATAACCTTCGATGATGCCGCCTCGGCCGAGATCGATTCCGTGACGAGGACTTGAGAATTCCCATGTACCTCTCAACGTGTACATATGACGAAGAACACAGGTCAAGATATCTTTATCTCTCTCACAAGGTGAACAATGAGATGGACCATGATATCGAAAAATGACGGAGGGAAATACATCTCAAGATGACATAGAGTGGTCACCACCTCGCCTGCAGCAGAGCATCTAGTCCTTGGGGATCAATGATCTTCGAGCAATTGAGTTGAAAAATAACACGACCTCAAGATTGCCACTCGACCTTGTTCGCAAGATACTTCTAATTGCAACAGAAGCATTTGTGTCATCAAGACATGACAATCATGAGACTTCATACCAATTAATTTCAAATCTTGCATAGAAACAAGGTTCTTAATGTTAGCGGAGTAACCAGATGGGACTTTCACTCCATGCAAGCTCCGCACGCTTCATTTCTCTCGCCTTGATAGAGTGTAGCAAGTCGGGGAAGGTACGCTCGTCTCAGACGGTCTCACTCGGTGCTAACTCGCATCCTTATGTTCATATCAACCAAGTCACGCCGCATGTTAACACCATCCTTTGTTTTGCCACTAATGTTCAAAGAAGAGACCAATCAAGCTATCACATACATTCTTCTCTACGTGCATGACATCGATGCAAAGGGCGAACTTCTAAGTGCTCCCAATAAGGCAAGTCCCAAAAATTGACCGCTTCTTCCAGATGTTCTTCTCACGGTTCTTAATTTACGCCCTTCCCAAGCACAACATCGATATCCTTAACCATATCATAGACCTCTTTCCTCTAAAAGCCCTTGAGCTGAATCGTTCTCCTTATTTCCGTCGAATTGTTTTTTCATCTTCATGGTATGGGTGACTCTCGAAGGAACCTACGGTGACGCATATACACAGCTTTATGCGAGTTGTTCAAACCATACACTCTCAGAGCATCTAAGCAAAGGCGATGTGCTTTGGCTCTTTGTAATCGAAGTCTCTATTGTTACCAAGGGCAGGAAAATCATTGATGGTGCAGAACAACATGGCGCGAAGTGAAGTTCTCTCGCTTGTACGCATCCCATACCTGCACCCCTTCGCTCCACAAAGGTCACAAGATCTTCCAAAGAATGGTGCTAGGTACACATCAATATCATTCCCTGTGTTGTTTCGCCCTTGGATAAGTAGTGACATCAAAATGTACTTCCGCTCATACACGTACCAAGGAGGAAGGTTGTACATACATAGATTCACGGCCAAAAGGTGTCGGCTCGCTTCATGTTACCGAAAGGATTCATTCCATCCGTACTCAACCCTAACCTTATGTTCCTTGCCTCAAGACCGAACTCTTCAAGCTCCGATCAAGTTTCTCCACCGCGTAATCAGCAGGTGTCTTAGCTTCCATCTCTTACGCCCTCTCGAAAGTGCCAACGCAGCAATCTTAAGGCCCTTATGTCGCAAATAAACGCTTCAAACGTGGGATCACAGGCAGATACCACAACATCTTAGCAGAGGTCCTTGCTTCACCTTAGCAAGATTCTCGACGCTTGTATCGGATGCTTTGCACATGGACATACATGCATGTTCCGCATACTCTTACAGTAGAGGATACAATCATTCGACATGCATGTATTCTTTCTACTTCCATTCCCAATGGACAAATAACCTTCTTTGCTTGATAGGTGGTGCTGGGCAACACGCTTCTCCCGAAGGATGTCCGCTAGAGACCTAACAACGCCGGAAACTCTTATCGACCAACCATTGCTTGCCTTCAATTTCAGCAGCTCAAGCACGGTTGACAACCTTGTATATTCCGCTTGCAACCAGGAACAAAGGTCTCACCGAGTCCTCCTTAAGCCCTCGAATTTACAAAACTCTCTCATCAGAAGTTCTTCAGATCGCAGAGCATCCGATCCAGATTGTCATCGTGGTGACATATCCTCATCAAAAGCAAGATACCACATCCGCGATCGTTGACTTCCTCGACGGTGCCGCTATTACTAACTTCATGTAATAATCGCTTTTCACCGTGATCGTCCAACATGTATACCCTTTTGTGAAACCCTTCAATCAAGTGCGCTTTATTTGCGCCACTTGTTAAACATCTTCAAATTACCGCAATCAATGCATGGACAAGACATAAAATTTATCTCCTTCTTCAACATATCCTCGCCAATGCTCTTCTAAAAGCAACCACGCCATTAATGTACTCTTGACTCACATTTGCTCATTAATCAGACATCCGGCCGATCCATCTACACTACACATGTAACAAATTAGTGTCAAAATTGATTAGCGATTAATTTATAGCAAATATAAAGGGTTATAGATCGTTACCCTGGAGGTCACGAAGAAAATACGATTCTCTCCTTTCCTTCTCCTCTCTAAGTGGCGAATGGGGAGGAGGTGGCGGTGTTGGAGGCGCTTAGGGCAAGGGTCCAACCTTCTCCTCTCTAAGTCAAGAACGGATAATTATTGATTATCCGCATGATTGTTGATTAGATACGAGACAAAAGACAAGAGGAAGATCCTAATTAATAACTAGTAAGTTGGTCCGCCGCTGATTGCGCCGTATCCGCTTATATAATTGAAACAATAAACCACTGCGGATGACGCTTTCATGGATATAAATGGAGGAAATATAAAATACATCATTGCACATGTGACTTATCTTGGTGTGTCATAAATTCTTCTTTTAATCTGTTCTAGAAAACTACTCATGAAATTAGTTCGACTTTCAGCGAGCTTTTACTTACGTA